>CM021102.1:189007519-189032427 GCA_007115665.2 Sequoiadendron giganteum
AAAATAAAAAATTCTCCATAAGCAATTTACCAGAACTGTAGAGTAGTTGAGCAACCCAAGCCACATTGCTATTTCGAGTATTCACTCGATGCCAAGAACCTAACAAGAGAAATGACCATGGTGATGGTCTTTCAATCTTCTCCATTCGTTGTCCAAGAGTTGCAGAAAAAGACAGTTGAATTCACAGTGAAACGACCGAGAGAGAGATTCCATGGAGGCGGAAAGATTAGGGTTCCAAACCCTCGAACAGTGAAGCATAAATATTTTCCCTACTTTCCACATGAAATACTTTGCATAATATGATAGCATTTGGAGTCTGAGAGGACAAAAATTAATAAATCAAAACCGCATAATACACTTTGAAATCCGTAGAAAGATCAATGACTTGCATTCCAACAGGAATAAATTGAATTTGTTTCCTTACTGCACAACCACGGCCACCCTTCGGACTATCCGTGGTACAATGGTAGCTAACACTAACTATTACCGCATCATTTACCACCCAACCGTGGTCTCACTTCGGACTGCACACGGTACAATGGTAGCTCCAAGCTAACCACTAACATCTTCCACTGCATTATCGTGTTTAACTTCTGACAGTCCGCGGTGTAGCAGTACCTTTTTGCTTGCCGTTGACTGTTTACCCGCACTACCGCAGTTTAATTGATGATAGCCTGCGGTGTAGCGGTAGCTGTTATGCTTGCCGCTAATGGATTTTACCACACTACCATGGTTACCTGCTCAACTGTCAGTGGTAACACGATAAGTTTTATACCTGCTATCAGATTTTAAGCCCACATAAATGTCAACCATTGATAATTTGTTTACCTTTGACCAAAGACGATTTTCCACCTTATAAAAATCCAATGCCATATAGATTGCAATGTAACATACTTTCCAAAGCCTTGTGAAGTATAATGAAGGCTAATTTCATGTAAAGTTCAAAATGCCATTAACACAATAATGATCACCTTATAATTTTTCGAACATTAACAAGATTGTTCCTCAAACCCATGCCACTAACTGAAAAATAGAGCAATATACCTTTGACGAATATCAAGAACATGTTTCAATTTCAAGATGCTTGTAACCAATCAAGCCATAATTAATCAACTTGTAGAAGAACTCAACCAAGATCTGCACATGGAGCCAAAATATCAGAGCCACCAAGATAATATAATCAATGAAGTAAATGTGCCAAACATAAAAGAAAATCAACTGAGAAAGTAATCATCAGGATGCCAGAGTATCACAAATTGACATCAAGGACAAAAATAGCACAAGAGGGATTCAACAAACTCCCCCTTTGTCCTTGATGGAAAAACTGAGCCACCAAGCCAAATAATGAGCTGTAACTGAATGCACATAATTCTCCCCCTTTTTGACACAAGGATAAAGGGAAGCTAAACCAGAGAAACCAAAGTCTACTATGAATATTCAACAACCTATAGATGTAACCTTTAAGCAGCAAGAATGAGCTACAGGAAGAGCTAGCCAGCTCCCCCTAACACCAAGATAAACTGATTAAGATAACAGTGATTGAGAGACAACTCCCAATCTAGACCGAAGTCTTTCAAAAGTATCTTTAGCCAATGGTTTTGTAAAAATGTCAGCAACATGTGCTCGTGTAGGAACATATTGCACAAATACCTCATTAGCCAACACCTTCTCATGAAGAAAATGAAACTTAATAGCAATGTGTTTGGTGCGAGAGTGCATTATAGGATTTTTTGAGATATTAATTGCACTGGTATTATCACATAGAATAGAAACAAGTTTAGGGATTTCAATACCCATGTCAGATAATGTCTGTGACATCCAAATTACCCGAGTGCAGCATGAAGTGGCAGCAATGTGTTCTGCTTCAGCAGTAGAGAGTGAAACATAGTCTTGTTTTGCTGTGCCATGCCACCAAGAAGGAAAGCAACACCACTGGTGCTTTTCCTATCATCTAGACAACCAACCTAGTCAGCATCAGTATATGCAACTAATGAAAAATCATTGCTCCTGGGATACCAGAGCCCATAATCAAGTGTGCCTTTAACATATTTTAGAATCCTTCTAACAACATTAATGCAAGATTCCTTAGGAGAAGACTGAAATCAAGCAACCATACAAATAACTTGCATTATGTCAGGTCTTGAGGCTGTTAGATATAGAAGGCTACCTATCATTGACCTATAGTCAGTTGGGTTGACAACAGGAGAGTCATCAACCTTGCTAAGTTTACAGCCTGTAGCCATGGGAGTGCTAACAGGGTGACTTTCATCCATTTGAAACCTTTTAAACATTTCTTTTGCATATCTTCCTTGAGATAAAAAGATGCCAAATTCAAGTTGTGAAATTTGAAGACCTAAGAAGAATGACAGTTCTCCCAACATAAACATTTTGAATTCAGATTCCATGATTTGTGAGAATTTTTTACTCAAGGCAATATTGTTGCACCCAAAAATGGTGTCATCAACATAAATTTTAACAACAAGAATGTCAGATCCTTCAATTTTAACATACAGATTGCTGTCTACTCTCCCTCAAATGAAACCTTTTGATAGTAAGTGACTGTCCAATCTGGATTACCAAGCTCTAGGATCTTGTTTTAGGCCATATAGAGCCTTTTTCAGCCTGTAGACATGATTGGGTTTGTTTTTACAGATAAACCCTTCAGGCTGTTCTATGTAAACTTTTTCTTCTAAGTACCCATTCAAAAAGGCAGTTTTTACATCCATTTGATATATAGTAAAATTTTTGAAAACAAAATATGCCAAGGAAATTCTAATTGATTCAAGCCTAGCAACTGGAGCAAAGGTTTCACCGAAGTCAATACCTTCTTGCTGAGCATATCCTTTGCAGACATATCTATCCTTGTTGCGAACAACATGATCATTTTCATCATGTTTATTTCTAAAGATCCACTTGCCTCCTCTGAAATTTTTGTCATTTGGTCTTGGGACTAGATCCCAAGTCTAATTTTTTTCAATTTGATCAATTTCTTCCTGCATTGCATTAAGCTAACATTCATCAGTTAGAGCTTCATCAATTTTTTTTGGCTCAATCTGAGTGATTAAATAGAAAGTAGTGAGCTCAGCTATGTGAGCATTTTCATCATAGTTAACTATTCTTTTCCTTTTTTGAACTCCTACAGATCTATCTCCTATAACCAGATCTTTAGGATGGTTCCTAGCAAGAGATTTTGAAGGAATTTTAGTTTCACATTTTTCTCAGCTGATTTCAACATCTTTAGGTTTTCCTTCAACAAGTTTAGGACTTGCTGGTTTTGTTTCAGGCTTTGTAGTTTCAAAGCCTTCAAAAATTATATCAAGTTTAAATTCATCCTCTTCATCATTTTGCATAGGTTCAACATCTAAAAGCAGATTTTCATCAAATTTGACATTTACAGATTCAATAATTTTGTTAAGCCTATTGCTAAAGCATTTAAAGGCTTTGTTGTGAGTAGAGTATCCTAAGAAAATACCTTCATCTATTTTAGATTGAAAACTGCCTAAGTTTTCATCATCTCTTGATAAAACACTTGCAGCCAAATATTCTGAAATATTTAATTGAGGCAGATTTACCATACCATAGTTCATATGGAGTGAAATTTGATTTCACTCTAATCTGGACTCTGTTCAAAATGTAGACAACTGTATGAACAACTTCTTTCTAGTACATGTTTAGCAGATTTGCTTCATTCAACATAGTTCTTGCATTCTCTTTTACAGTCCTATTCTTTCTCTCAACAACCCCGTTCTGTTGGGGTGTCCTGACAACAACATACTGTCTCTTTATGCCATGATTTTCACAATAGTCTATAAATTATTGTGAGGTGAATTCACCACCTTTGTCAGATCTTAAACATTTCAATTTTAAATCCGACTCTCTTTCTACCAGTTTTCTAAAAACTTTAAAACGTTCAAAAGCTTCAGATTTGTGCTTGAGAAAGGTAACCCATACCATACGAGAGTAATCATCAACAAACAACATGAAATATTTCTCACCATTGATGGATCTAGTCCTTGTAGGACTGCATAAGTCAGTATGAATAAGTTGCAGAGGTCTAGTGGAAGAGTGTTCCTTGGATTTAAATCTTACCTTAGTTTGCTTTCCTTTGAGACACTATTCACAAACAACATTATCAGGCTTTCTAAGAATGGGAAGACCTCTTACATTATGATTTTTGCTAATTCTAACCATATTGTAAAAATTAATATGGCCTAGTCTCTTGTGCCACAACTAGATTTCTTCAATATGACTCATCAAGCACATACCTTGAATGTTTTCATGTCTAGAGGTGTCAAGTAAGTTGTAGACATTTCTCTTGGTCCTTCTTCCAGTAGCAACAACTTTTCCAGACTGGTTTTTAATCTCACACCCCTGTGAAGTGAACATAATTTGATAGCCACTGTAACATATTTGACTGACACTCAGGAGATTATGTTTTAATCCTTCTACATAGTACACATTGTAAATAGGAGTGGCTTCATTTAAGAAAAGAGAACCTCTACCTTTGATTTGAATTCCAGAGTTATCATCAAACTTTACATATCCGCCAAAATAGTCTTCAAGATTAGTGAATTTTTCTTTATCACCAGTCATGTGGTTTGAACAACCACTGTCCAGGACCCATAACTCCTTTTTCTTGGATTGGAAAGCAGTTTGAACAAGCATAGTCTGTTCTATGTTGTTGACAACTTTAGGTCTCCAGACCTTTTTAGTTTTTTGTTGTTTATTCTGCTGATCAACATTACATTGCTTAGCAGAATGACCCAAGGACTTGCATGTGAAACATCTAATCTACCTTGCAAAACCATAATTCTACCTTAAACCAAATCTAGGAGTTCTAGAATTCATAAATCTACAAGATTTTACCTTGTGACTAAATTTGTTGCAGAAATAACAATACCCATAAAAGAAAGGGTAGGAATTATAAGCCATTCTGTTGCTCCTAAAAGGATAACCACGATTATTATCAGAATCAGGATGTTTGAGTTCATCACTTTTGTTTCCAGCAACAACATTATTTTTTGCACTGTCATTTGAACATTCACCTTTCACAAAACCAATACTTGTTTTGTCCTTGTTCAGTTTTTGTTTACTAAGCATGTCATTCAGTTTAAGAGTGCTCTCATATTTCTCAATTGTCTTCCTGAGATCAACAATCTTGTGTTCAAGTTTCTCAATTTTTGAATCTTTAAAGCTTATGCCAATGCAAAGACAATATTCAACTCTCTTGGATTCTTCAAGTTGAGTTTTCAATGAGACTATCTCAAGATTTATGAGTTGCTCTTGTTCAATATCTTGAGCATAATTTTTCTCTTGAGCACACATTTGTTTTTTAAGTTTCCTTATCTCTTTTAGAGCACATTTCAGTTCACCTTCAAGGTCTACTTCACCTTCTTCAGCATCATTGTTGTTGGTTTCTTCTTGTTGAGTGATTTCAGCCATGAATAGATTTTCATCATCTTCATCTAAAGATTTTTCAGATTCAGAATCTGTTTCATTTTTGCTGAACAAACTTTTCTTCTTTTTGAAATTGAATTTCTGTTTGGGTCTATAAGCCTTTTTCTTGGCAAATTTCTCAGATTTTTTTGTTATCATTGTTTGTGTCACCATAGAGGCACTTTGCAGCAAAGTGGCCTATTTTTCCACAGTTAAAGCATTTGAAGGGAAGTTTTCCCTTATACTTTCTCGAACCCTTTTTGAGTTTCCTCACAAAGTGGGATTCTTTAGAATCAAAAATTTTTGATTCAGGGAGCTCGTCCCTTTCATTCCTTTCTGCATTAAACACTGATTCTTTTGTAGTGTTGTTGTTTTTACAAATCCTCATTTCATAGGCAGTCAAAGTGCCTTGTAGACTATCAAGGGTAAGCTGGGTAAAGTGTTTCTTCTCTTCTAGAGTAGCTACCTTAGCTTCAAATTTTTTTGGTAAGGTACAAAATCAAACTCCTTGACTTCTTCTCCTAGACCCTTCACGAAATTTACTATTTCATCAACTCTCAAAAACTAGTCAGATACTTTTTCATCGTCCCTCATTTTTAATTCTTCAAACTGATGTTTTAAAGTGAGGACTTTAGACTGTTTTACCTTTTCATTTCCTTGATAGATAGTTTCAAGTTTAGTCCAGATTTCCCTAGCTGAGATACAGTGCATGACTTTGATGAAGACATCTTTAGTCAGAGCACATAGAAGAGCATGCTTTGCTCTTGCATTGGTTTCAAGTCTTTGCTTTTCATCAGAAGTAGTTGGCAATGTAGTTGGTACAGTGTACCCAGATAATACTATGCTCCAGACATCTAGGTCAATAGAAGTTAAATAAGTCTCCATTCTAATTTTCCAGAATACATAATCAGTTCCATCAAATAAGGGAGCTCTAGTCATGGAAGTACCTTCATGAGCTTGAGACATTTTGAATAGACTCCAAGTCCATAATCAATCCTAGGTTGGAAAGACCTATTAGAGGACCCTAGGCTCTGATACCAATTGTTGGAGTGAAAATACACTGAGGGGGGGGGGGGGTGAATCAGTGTTTATAACTTCTTTAATAAATTTAACTAAAACTGAAAAGAACCATACATATGTTCTCATTTATCAATGATAGAATCATTCATGTATTCGAATGCAATCATATAAACTAAAATGAGTAGTGTAACATTGCATTTGAAAGAAGTAAAGCACTAAAGAAAATGAATCACAGAGACACAAATAGACACAAGATATGCTGAGTGGAAAACCCTCTTGGGGTAGAAAAACCACTTCTAAACCTGCTGCCTTTTTCAGGCTTTCATTTCAATCATCAATTTTTGACAATGCCTCATAGGTTAATTTCTGAGCATCGACTCAAGGAGAACCAACCCCTCTATTTAGAGACACCAATCTCAAGGAGCACAAACCCCTTTGTGTTTTTCAAAAGAACATACAATGATACAAATGATCTCTTTGTTTCTCTTTATTTCTATCAAGTGCCTCTTGACAAACAATGTGTAGAACGCTTAAAAGTCAAGAATGACTCTTTAGTGTTCCACCCATTATCAAGCCTTAAGATAGCTTGAGGAAAAATCTAATTACTGTCACAATACAACTTCTCATCAAACTATATTACAATGATATATCTTTTCTTTTTCTCACTCTCTATTTTTCAATCTTTCATCATACAAAATACAAAACAGACAACACACTGTGTTTTTCAAAATTTCAGCATCATGTACATTACCCTCTGTCCTCACTTAAAAAGAAGAACTACCCTTGTTTCTTTTTAGGTTTATAGGAGATGATTAAGCCCTAATCTCTCCATTTTCCTCTTTTTACATTTTCATCATTACATCCCAAGAAGGGTTACAACAACTGCTCATTTTTCACTTTCAAGGAATTACCCCAAGATGAATATCAAGTTACCATGCTATAGTCGAGCAACAGTGATAGATGTTACTATGATTATGAGGGAAATATCATTTTGAATAAGATATTCTGACTAGAGCACTCGAGCATTGTGCAAAAATAACAGGCAAACTGAAACCTGTTCTATCAAGCAGCCTCAAGCAGTGCTGTGAGGACCAAAAAAAAAAAGAATTTTCCATAAGAAATTTACCAGAAGTGTAGAGTAGTTGAGCAACCCGAGCCACATTTCTATTTTGAGTATTCACATGATTCCAAGAACCTAACAAGAGAAAAGACCATGGTGATGGTCTTTCAATCTTCTCCATTCGTTGTCCAAGAGTTGCAGAAAAAAGACAGTCGAATTCACAGTGAAACAACCGAGAGATAGATTCCCTGGAGGTGACAAGATTAGGGTTCCAAACCCTTGAACAATGAAGCATAAAGATTTGCCCTACTTTCCACATGAAATCCTTTGCATAATATGATAGCATTTGGAGTCCGAGAGGACAAAAATTAATAAATAAAAACCACATAATACACTTTGAAATCCATAGAAAGATCAATGACTTTCATGCCGACAGGAATAAATTGACATCTGTTTCCTTACTGCACAACCACGGCCACCGTTTAGACTACCCATAGTACAGTGGTAGCTAACACTAACTATTAACGCATCATTTTCCGCCCAACCATGGTCTTGCTTCGGACTGCACGCGGTACAGCAGTAGCTCCAAGCTAACCGCTAACATCTTCCACCGCATTACTGCGGTTAGCTTTTGACAGTCCGCGGTGTAGCAGTACCTCTTTGCTTGCCGCTTACTGTTTACCCTCACTACTGCGGTTTAACTGATGATAGCCTGCGGTGTAGCTGTAGTTGTTATTCTTGCCGCTAACGGCTTTTACCACACTACCGTGGTTACTCGCTCAACTGTCAGCGGTAACGTGGTAAGTTTTATACCTTCTATCAACAAAACCCTCATTTGAATGCACAACCAAGAAACCCTTTTGAAACTTGCAAACAACCGATTATAACAACAAACCCAAAACCTCCTAACCTTGGGGAAAATTAAGTGGGCTTAACCTTGGGGAAAACTCCTTGGTTAAGCGCACTTGAACTAGAGTAAACTAGGATGGGTGACCTCCCGAGAAGGTCGAGTGCTTCACCTCTATGAGCATCACCTAGATGCAAAGAGTGCTAAGTGGACCATTCATTATCATGAGAGATGGGTTCTTGTGAACCACTACTCATGAAATATGGGTCAATGAGTTTGACTCAAAAAATACACGATTGAATCCTAATAGAAATATCACAATTTGACAAGCTGTGGAAAATACCTCCTACTTATCAAACCCAAAACCCTCAAATTTGCAATAAATAACCTACAAAACACTCACACCTTTCCATGTCTTTCATTCTATCATGTGAAAACCTAGATCCAAACTCAAACAGGATTTTCTTAACCTAAGATTATCAAACCACAACCATGGCTTTGATACCAAATGAAAGGAAACTTGTAGCCATCTAATGGCAGTCTCCACATAACCCAAAAGAGAAATCTGTGTAAATAAGTACTCATAATCCATATGCAAGAGAATAGACAACATACCCATGAAAATATGACACAAGATATAACCTAGGAAAACCCTAAAGAGGGAAAAATCCAGCCTCCAAAAACATCCATCACTCATGTATTATTCAACAATAAACATTACAATACATCTTCAATGCTCTCCATGAACACCATTGAAGCATCAATCCCTCAACACACAGTCCATGTGAACAAGTATGTAACCACACATCCCATGCCATGCTTCAAACTTCACAAATGCTAACAAGAGCTAACCTGCCAATTGACCAACCTTAAACAACTACCCATGTGGTTGCTTTTATAGAAACAAGGTCCCACAAAACCACCAAGTGGTATTACATAAAATAATGTGACTAAAACCATGAGATTACAAAACCATGTCCCCACATTTAATATTGGGTACTTTATTAAATTACTTTCCCCAATATTAAATAAAAATATTTTTACAACTTGTAACTTATGTCTTAATTTGGATAGAAATTATGTTAAACCTAGTAATAAATGATCCTCTAGATATGCAAGGGAGGGGGTGAGTCTAATAGTAAAAAATGGAGAGAGTGTAAGACTTTAGGGATTGGGGATGAAACATGGTTCATGCCTTATGTTGGAGGTTAGGGTTTGGTGGTGGGGGTTAAGGAAGCCATACCATTAAGACATGTTGGAAGGGGGAAGTCTAGGGGTTTAAATCTAATGAGGAAAATATAATGGAAAACATCAAGGGTTGGGGTTCAAACCTGCCTCATGATAAGAATTGAGGAGAGGGAAGTTTGATTGATTAATAGTTATAAAGGAAAAGTGGGATGAAAGTGTGGAAAAAGTGAATGAAATTTGAGATGATAAAATATTTTATCTTGATAAGTAACAAAGGGAAGTGGGGGTGGGTGGAAAGGAATATTTAGTAGGAAAACTCTGACAACTCTGAAACTTTTCACATACTTAGATATTTTAACTTACAACCCACATACTTAGAATTGTTTAGAATTTTGATAATTGCGACACATTATAGCCACATGAAGAATCAAAGTGGATACAACATAGGGAATATTGACCAACGGAGGCCCAATTAAGACTTCTTATATTGGTTATAAATGGGAGCCCAAGTAGGGTCAAGAAATATAAAAAGGGAAGAGACTCAAGCAAAATTTAACATTATGAGATTGAGTCCCAACACTATCCTCTAAGATTAATTTAGTAAGTGTTTCTAGATATCTTGCTTCATTTCATTTGGTATAAAATCCTTATCACCTCAAACTCTAGGTAGATATTTTTTATGTACTAATCTTTGTTTGAGTGGGATCTTGTGTACAAGGGGTTGATCTTATTGTAGAAAGAGATGGCAAACACATCCATAATGGAAATGGAGAAGTTCTTAGGCAATTTTTTTAATCTTTGGTAGATCAATATGGAGGATATACTTACGGATAAAGATCTACAGGTTACAATATTTGGATCTAAACTTTCTACTATATAATAAGAAGATTGAGAAAAAATGAACCAAAAATCTAAGGGTCTCAATAGATTCTATTTAACTGATTCAGTATTGTTGAATATGCATGAAGAGACTATTGTAGTGAACCATTAGAGAAATTTGGGTTGGATGTATCAATCTAAATCCTTGGTAAACAATATTTTCTTGAGAAATAAGTTTTATACCCTCAAGATGGAGGATAGTGATTGCGGCTAAACACTTGAATGCATTTTACAATAGTTGTTACCTAGTTACATTTTATTGGATTAAAGATGGAAGAGGAGTGTTTTTGCATGAATTTTTTGTGTTCTTTTTTGGATTTATAAGACCACTTGGTGAGGGCCATTGGGATTAATACCTACAAAATCAAAATGGATGAGGTAGTATCATCATTGTTTATCAAATATGTGTCTAGATAGAAAGAAAAATCCAAGAAGAAGGACAACAAGGAAGAAAAGTCTAGATACAAATCTTGTTGTCCCTCAATATTATTTGGCAATAATGTCACAACACTAAAGTTGAGGTATCAAGCTATGCACATGATGATCTTTTACTTCAGTTCTTCTTGCATGATTTTATATATCTATTCTGATCTATCTTGGCATCATCATTTGCATTTGACATATTTCAGTGATTTTTATATTTCACAGTTTGGTTATAATCAACTTGGCATATTGATCAGTTTTCAGTTTGATATTATAAAGTTCATTTGCCTATTATATCTTGGAATTTTTTTTAAGGATTCATGATAACAACATTTAGGTGCAATGATAATTTGTTTATCCAAAGCATGTTCAAAAGGCACATTACATTAGCATTAGGCACCACTTTTCCATAGCGCATCTTCAAATAAGGTTTGGTGATTGCAAATGTAATATGAGTATCTTTGTGAGGAAATCATTGGTAGGTGGCAAAAGGTTGCAATGATAGTTTTTATAAAGTCAAAATATAATGTGATCATTGCATTGTTGGTGGAGATTATGTTTTTTGTTTGTTGAATGGAAATGTTTCCCATCATAATACCCGGACTTGAAAAGACATTATGTCTAAATTCAAAAGCTTCTATTAAGCTTCGATGAGCATAGGTGTTTGATTCATTATTTTTGATAGGGTTTGTTACCTTAATCATGGCAACAATGTCGACGGGTTGGTAAAGGCTGTGATAGTGATTAGAATGCAAAAAGCATGGATTTCAGTTTCTATCAGCAGGAATGTAATCTACAGGTGTCATCGATCCTTCTTTTTTAAGCTTAAGGGTTTTTCTTGTTTCGGCTGTGTTAAGTTTTGTTCTTCATAAACCCTAATCAAGTTCTCTTAAAAAAACACAGTTTTTATTTTTAAAGGAGTTTTGTTTGATAAACCTCTCATACTGTATGTAAATCAGCCATGTTTTTGAGGTTATGATACATAGGTTTACTTCTTTTTTACCCTGATCTTTGAAGTTGGTTTTGTGGGGTGTTTGGTATATGTTTTTTTTTGTTTTTTCAGTTACCTTTAACTATTGGTTTGGGTATGGAAAGATGTGTTTTACTTGCAAAAGAAGTTGGAAAGCAGGTGTTCAGTTACAGGAAGCCTCTTTTTCAATTTTTGAAATCTTGCTCATTTCGAATTCCATTTTTTGAATGGCTGGTAACAAAGTGGTTTGAAGAACAGGTTTGGAAAGCAGTTGAAAGGGAATGGCAGTTTCAGTTTTAGTTATGGAAGTTTGTGATTCCATTTTTTCAAAAGGGTTTTCTCAGTTATGTTTTTGAGAACAAAGAACTTGTTAAATACTTGATTGTGATCACATTCTAGATGATGAGATATTTTTGAAAGGAACTAAACATATGTTTCATAATGGAATTTTTTTTTTTTTTGTATAGATGAAACTTTTGACTTTGATTCTGAGGTCATGGCATAACAGAGTATGTAATTCTTGAAACAAAGATCAACTCTGTATTTACAATTCTTTCATATATGTTCAAAAGACTATTAGTGAGATAAAACTATAAGACTATCAGTGAGATAGCATCATTGTCAGTGAGACAAATCAGCCAGTGAGGCTTTGTACAAAGATTATTTTCAGATAAGGCTAGTGAGGCCAAGTTTGAGTGGTTATATTCACCAGGAGGGTTTCCACTCAAGACAATCTATGTGTCAATATTTTATATGTGTTTGTTCATTATCTGATCATTTAATTTTTATTGCATAAGTTCATTCATGATCTGAAAATTATTAAAAGAAATAAAAGAATTAATTTGTCTTTAAAACTTATTCACCCCCCCCTCTCAGTGCTAACTGTACTCCAACAATTGGTATTAGAGCCAAACCTTGTTGTTGAGTCAACTAGGGGATCCTGCTCAGGAGTACTAATGGAAATGGAGGAAGGCTTATCTACAACCAGAGCACCACTATTTGATGGTACTAGTTATGCCTTCTGGAAGTTTAGGATGAGAAAGAATATTACCTCTCTAGGATATGATGTGTGGGAAGCAGTTGAAAATGCATATACTGTTACATCAGCCCCTTATGATGCTGATGCAAAACAAGCATATGATTGTAATGCAAAGGATGAAAATGCTATTTGTTGTAGACTCACTAATGATGTCTTGACAAAGGTAATGGATTATAAGAATGCAAAATCCATATGGGATAAATTTTCTACCATATATGAAGGTCATGAGAAAGTTAAAGAAGCAAAACTTCAAAAATTTAGATATAAGTTTGAAAGTCTAAAAATGTTTGAAGATGAGAAGATTGCTGATTTTTTCTTGAAGATTCAAGAAAGTGTAAATGCAATCAGAGGTTTTGGAGAAGACCTTCCTGAAAAGGCTATTGTTCAAAAAGTTTTGAGATCTTGACCCACCAAGTTTGATCCAAAGATTGCAGTAGTTGAAGAAAGAAACATTAATACTATAACTCTTGATGATCTTCATGGTTTCTTCACTACTTATGAAATGAGATTGAATGAACATAGCTCTATAAGAAAGGAATCTGCATTTAAAGATGTTAAAAAGGATAATGAGAAAGCTAAGTTTGATTCCTTAGATGAAACAAAGTCATATTTTGTAAGTAAACTAAAAAGAGGCTCAAGCAAGTATAAAGGGAAATTACCCTCTAAATGCTTTAATTGTGGAAAGATAGGACACTATGCTGCAAAATTCCCTAACAAATATCTTGAAAGTGATGATGAAAATAATAAAAAGGTTCTAAAAAAAAAATCAACCAAACTTCAAAAAGATAAATGCCTTTAAAAAGAAGAAAAGTCTTTATGCTGATGTGACTGATAGTGATTCAGTTGAATCTTGTGATGAAACTGAAGAAATTTTATTTATGGCTGAAGTTGTTCCTATAAAGCAAGATGAATCCAATTATAAATCAGAAATTGATCTTGAGGGAGAATTGAAATGTGCTCTCAAAGAGATTAAGAAATTGAGAAAAGAAGCAGTTATCTTAAAAGATAAAGATCAAAAAAGTGTACAAATTATTTCCGATTTGATTCTTAAAAGAGAAGAAACCAGAAAAATTCTTGAGATAACTCAAGAAAGACTGAAATACAAGGAGAATAGATGCTGCTCTTTGGAGGCAGAAGTTTTCAAGATGAGAAATCAGCTTGCCTCTCTTGATGAGGGTCAATGTTGAAATCAGGTTGGAAAAGAAAAAGGTAAGATTTCTGATGACAATTCTGACTTCAATGGTTATTGTTTCAATTGTAAACAATTTGGTCATAAGTCTAGTATTTGCAAGATTTTGTCTAAAAGAAGTTATAATATTGTTAGTGGAAATCTCTATAAATATCTTGTTAATCTTAAATGTTATAGATGCAATGAAGTAGGTCATATAGCAACGTTTTGTAAATCTGGTTTAAGAGTGCAGTCAAACAAAACTAATGGAACTAAACTTGTTTGGAGGCCTAAAGATGTTAAAGCCTTGGTAATTGAAACAAATTTTCACTTTGTTAAGAGAAAATTTTGGGTTCTCGATAGTGGTTGCTCTCATCATATGACTGGTGAGGGAAACAAGTTTATAGAATATGAGGATTATCTTGGTGGCTTTGTTAAGTTTGGGAATGATCACTGTATTCCTATAATGGGCAAAGGTACTATTTTGCTTGAAAATGAAATTCCTATCAATGATGTTTATTATGTGCAAGGATTAACTCATAATCTATTGAGTGTAATCCAGATCTATGACAATGGATTTGATATAAGGTTCTTTGTCTTAGGGTGTGAAATTCAAAGAAAATCTGGTAAAACAATAGCGGCAGTTTCAAAACAAATGGAAATGTGTATTATCTGTAAGAGATCTCAACTAATAAGCAAGAAAGTAATGTTTGTTTCATGAGTCAAATTGATGAGTCTAAGTTATGGCATAGAAGATTTGGTCATATTAACTATGACAATCTAGTGAAGATAAACAAAAATCAAAATGTTAGAAACATGCCTATAATATCCAAACCAGACAATCAAATCTGCAAGGAATGTTAGGAAGGAAAACAAGCTAGAGTAAGTTTTAAAACTAAAGAATACACATCAACCAGACCTTTGCAGCTTGTTCACACTGATCTATGTGGTCCAACAAGGACTAAGTCCTTGAATAATGAAAGGTATTTCATAATTTTTATAGATGACTATATCCGCATGACTTGGGTAACATTTTTGATACATAAGGGAGAGGCCTTTCATAAGTTTACAGTTTTCAGAAAGTTGGTTGAAAATGAATCTGATATGAAAATCAAGTGTCTTAGATCAGATAGAGGAGGTGAATATAATTCACAGGAATTTATTGATTGTTGTGAAGATCATGGAATAAAGAGGCAATATTCAGCCTCTAGGACACCACAACAAAATGGTGTTGCTGAACAAAAAAATTGAACAGTAAAGGAAATGGCAAGAGAAATGTTACATGATGTAGCTCTGTCAAACACAGATTGGAAAGAGGTAGTGCATACTGCTATTTACATTCTGAACAGAGTTCAGTTAAGGACTAATACAAAACATACACCATATGAATTATGGTATGGTAGGACTACCAATGTGGGATATTTTAAAATATTTGGCAGCAAGTGCTTTATAAAGAAAGACAATGATAGCATTGGAAGTTTTGAATCAAGGTTTGATGAGGGTATATTTTTGGGATATTCTACATACAGTAAAGCATATAAGTGTTACAATAAAATATTAAAGAAAATTGTGGAGAGTACCAATGTTAAGGTTGATGAAACCTTGTAAAATTATGAACAACAAAATAAAATTGATGATGGTGAGGAATTTATTGTGCAGACACCTAATAAAGGTCCTGCAAGATCAAAATGAACCTTCAAGTTCAACAGAACTCGAGCAATTAATTGAACAAAAAGTGCTGATGAAACTACAAATCTTCCTCTCAATTATCTTCTAGTCAATGAAAATAATCAGGTAGCTGATATATTTACCAAACCCCTTCCTAAAGCTTTGTTTGAGACTCTAAGAGACAAGCTTGGCATTGTTTCCATTAGTTCTCTTCCATGATAACTCCAATTCATGGAGTTAGGAGGAGCAGTTCATGCATGTTCTTTTATCCCTCAGTATTTCTTGCAATTATGTGCACATTTCATGTTTGGTTCAGTTTCTCTGCCTTTGGAATTGTGTCAAAAGGGGGAGAATTTGGAGGATTATTTTGCAGTCTTCTGTTCAGATTATGTTATGGCAGTGATATGGCAGTATGGCAGTGATATGCTTTGCTTAGTGTTGTTCTTATTCAGTGTCTTCAGTGATATGCTCTAATTATGCAGTTTCTTCAATTGTATCTGATGGTTTCTTTGATATGTGACATGATGGATATGTACTTCATGCATTCATGATGTTTAGGATAGGTATATTGTATCTATGATATCATTGATTAAATTTTGTGTTTGACATCAATGCCAAAGGGGGAGTTTGTTGTCCCTCAGTATTATTTGACATTAATGTCACAACACTAAAGTTGAGGTATCAGGTTGTGCACATGATGATCTTTTACTTCAATTCTTCTTGCATGAGTTTATACATCTATTCTGATCTATCTTGGCATCATCATTTCCATTTGACATATTTCAATGATTTTTATATTTCACAGTTTGGTTATAATCAACTTGGCATATTGATCAGTTTTCAGCTTGATATTATAAAGCTCATCTGCCTATTATATATCTTGGAATTGTTTATAAGGAAGGATTCATGATAACAACATTTAGGTGCAATGATAATTTGTTTATCCAAAGCATGTTCAGAAGGCACATTACATTAGCATTAGGCACCACTTTTCCATAGCGCATCTTCAAATAAGGTTTGGTGATTGCAAATGTAATATGAGTATCTTTGTGAGGAAATCATTGGTAGGTGGCAAAAGGTTGCAATGATAGTTTTTATAAAGTCAAAATATAATGTGATCATTGCATTGTTGGTGGAGATTATGTTTTTTGTTTGTTGAATGGAAATGTTTCCCATCATAATACCCAGACTTGAAAAAACATTATGTCAAAATTCAAAAGCTTCTATTAAGCTTCAATGAGAATAGGCGTTTGATTCATTATTTTTGATAGGTTTTGTTACCCTAATCATGGCGATAGTTTCAACGGGTTGGTAAAGGCCGTGACAGTGATTAGAATGCAAAAAGCATAGATTTCATTTTCTATCAGTAGGAATGTAATCTATAGGTGTCATTGATCCTTCTTTTTTAAGCTTAAGGGTTTTTCTTGTTTCGGCTGTGTTAAGTTTTGTTCTTCATAAACCCTAATTGGGTTCTCTTAAAAAAAATAGTTTTCTATTTTTAAAGGAGTTTTGTTTGATAAACCTCTCATACCGTATGTAAATCAGCCATGTTTTTGAGGTTATGATACACGGGTTTACTTCTTATTTACCCTAATCTTTGATGTTGGTTTTGTGGGGTGTTTGGTATATGTTTTTTTTGTTTTTTCAGTTACCTTTAACTATTGGTTTGGGTATGGAAAGATGTGTTTTACTTGCAAAAGAAGTTGGAAAGCGAGTGTTTAGTTATAGGAAGCCTCTTTTTCAATTTTTGAAATCTTGCTCATTTCGAATTCCATTTTTTGAATGGTTGGTAACAAAGTGGTTTGAAGAACAGGTTTGGAAAGCATTTGAAAGGGAATGGTAGTTTCAGTTTTAGTTATGGAAGTTTGTGATTCCATTTTTTCAAAAGGGTTTTCTCAATTCTATTTTTGAGAACAAAGAACTTGTTAAATACTACATTCTAGATGATGAGATATTTTTGAAAGGAACTAAATATATGTTTCAGAATGGCAATACATATTGTTTTTGTATAGATGAAATTTTTGACTTTGATTCTGAGGTCATGGTAGAACAGAGTATGTAATTCTTGAAACAAAGATCAACTTTGTATTTACAATTATTTCATATATGTTCAAAAGACTATTAGTGAGATAGCACTATAAGACTATCAGTGAGATAGCATCATTGTCAGTGAGACAAATCAGCCAGTGAGGCTTTGTACAAAGATTATTTTCAGATAAGGCTAGTGAGGCCAAGTTCGAGTGGTTTTATTCCCCAGGAGGGTTTCCACTCAAGAAAATCTATGTGTCAATATTTTATATGTGTTTGTTCATTATCTGATCATTTGATTTTTACTGCATAAGTTCATTCATGATCTGAAAATTATTAAAAGAATTAATTTGTTTGTTAACACTGATTCACCCCCCTCTTAGTGTTAACTGTACTCCAAAAAATCCAACGGGAGATAAAAATCCCTTGGTAAGTCTAAGGAAAAATGTTAAAATTATAGCAAGATTGGTCATTTTAGAAGAGACTGTAAGGAGGAAAAGAAAAATAAAAATAGATTCTGATGGGTTTAAAAAGTCATGCCAAGATCAAAGTAATGCCTTTTTCATAGCCTTAGATACAAATCCATTGGAAGGTGCATCACATATTGAATCTAGTGCATCTTTGTTGAATGAACAAGAAAACTGAGAGGAGGGGTGAATCAATTGTAGCAAATTAAAACATCAAAATCCTCTACAGTATGCATTCAATAAATCCATATTCTATTAGTATGATTAAACATGAAATGTAGATAATAGAAACTAAAATCACAACACCATACACAAGAGAACACCAAATTTACATAGAAAACCAAATGAGGGAAAAACCATAGTGAGGATTAGCTCACAATATAAGTAATTGCAAAACCGGTACAAGGGATTACTGCCAGAATAGGAAACACTATCCAAAAAGGCTCACAACTAGGGCTCACTGCCACAAAAATAAATACAAGAAGATAGAAGAGAAACGGTACACATAGAATACTTTCTTAATGCAAAAAGGAATCAACCACAATTGCTCCAACACTTTCATAGCCTTGTTTGAAAGATTGCAAACACCTTCAGATCACTGCATTCAGAAGTCCAACACTTTGAATTTTTCACTGCTTTGCTCAAGTTCACATCCCACACATCACCCAAATTGATATTGTATCTATCTTGCTTTTCTGTTAATTCTTTCATGCAACTCACAACATCATCACTCTTATTTATATCAACCTCAACCTCAAACACCTCCAAGGTCAACAATCTATCCGTTATATTTACAAATTCAAATTAGGTTGGCACCTAAACATTCCCGCGATAGGAATGAAAGGGGACCAAAATAAAACTTAACCAAGATCCAAAATTAAATCTCACACACCACATTACACTTCCATTAATACTTTTACAATTCTGAATGTAGTGTAGACACCAGGTCGATCATTACCCATGAAAACACATTAAACATTAAGTACACGCTTTCGAATATTCCAATACATGTAATCATGAATCCTCTTGCCACAAACAAGAGAACACCACCATTAAATCTCCTTCAAAACCATAAGTCCTGAAAATAAACTGAAAAAAAATGTAGAGCAAATACATTTCTCCCCAACACCTCTGTACAACACAGCGAAACCAGTTTACATACTGGTGAACACAGCTTCTTTTGACCAACAATCCAGAAAAAATTATGAATATAGCAACCTATAACAACTTTGAATAACTTTTTAGATCCACGTAGGAATAGCCTCAACATAGAAGAAACATAGAGCACAATCTAGAGCACATTCTGAACACTTACACAACACCGTTTTCTCTGTTTATCAAATTTTCTTAAAAGCACTTGGAAACCAAATACCAAAGACATTATCTTACCTCATTAATTCACTCCAACTCATCTTCAAACACTACAACAAAAATATATCTCTATGTACTCACAACATTTCCTCAATATTTCAACTACACATGCACAACCTGCAACAACCTCTTTTCCTCTTTTTCTCAAATTTCTCAATATCCTCGACATGCAACAAACCTCCTTGACATCAATGACAACACCCATCAATAGACTTCCTATTGACATCAATGACAACACCTTCATACTTGCAACAATCTTTTCACATGACCTCACATCAAAGCTGGTTTAGAAAATATGAAGAATACAATGGTGGGATGGTGCACCTTGGAGATGATTCTCATATAGATATTGTTAGCACAAGAAGATTTTTGATTGAATTTCCGAATTGACAAGTGAAGGGGATTTATGGTGTATTGCATATCTTTGATTTCACATTGTTAAATTTGATCAAATCTATCAGATTATATACTTAAATCTGAACTAGAAATAAGGAGGTTGATGTCAAGTTATTCTTAATGTCTCTATGAAATACTAAGCTTGAATTTTATGTATAGATGTTCGACTTTCAAGAGCAGATTAATATATTGATTTTGATTATCTGCTTTGAAGATCGGATCTCCCATAAATATGGGTGAGGAAGGCACGTCCCAAGATAGGGAGGCACGACTTAGGGAGACGTGTCTCATGGAGAGACGTCTTCATGAGCGACATGTCTCATGAGCGGATGTGTCTATTGTTATTAATCCCTTCGTCTAACACAACCGATGATTAGCCTCTTAATATAAATCAAACATAATATGTATGCATTTGGATTTATATCGATCTGAATATATATCTTTTATATTTTTCAAATGCAGATTGAAAACATATACTTAGGATTTGGAGATTTTGATATAAATGATGATGATGCATAAATGCAATCATCATTTATATCTGACCGAAGCTATCTATTTTCAACACTCCCTCTTACCTAGGGAAGATAAATCCAAACAAGTATAAAGTGATATCACCTTACTCGTGATATCAGAAGATATGGTATACTAACAATGTCAAGTCACATGAAATTCTTCATAACACATCTTCATTATGGTATGTGCACTGACATCAAGTCACATGATGTCTACCATAGTAAATCATGGCATGTCCACAAATATATACATATCCACCATGAATATCTTGTAAGGATCATAATGATATTCAATTTATATCAAGTCTCATGATATCTATCAAAATGTCCACAAGATACTATCATGACATATCCACATATATCAAGTCACATGATATCTATCATGATAGTTCAACTAATCATTGTAGAGTCATCACTTTACAATGCCAAATATAAGTGTTCATTATTAGAAAGATCGTCACCTTTCAATAATGTACATAGGGGGAGAGAGGGCCTAGAAAGTCATGGAGTCACACACATGACAAAAGATTTTACTCATTAAACATATTTTAAATATATTAGTACAAAATAAACAATTTGAATCTCAAACCCAATAACAAATTACATTTCAACCATACCAAGTTTCTTCCTGAAGTGTTCAACTTTAACTCTGGAGAGAGGCTTGGTGAGAATGCCTGTTGTTTGATCATTTGTACTAATATACTCCAATTGGATCACATTCCTTTCTACCATGTCTCTCACATAGTGGTAAGGAATCTCTATATGCTTAGATCTATCATGGAATACTAGATTTACTGAAAGCTTAATACAACTCTGATTATCACAATGGATAATAGTAGGATTTAGGGGCTCACCAAATAATCCCACAAACAATTTTTGGAGCCATACTACTTCTCTTGCCCCCATAGAGGCTGCAATATATTCAACTTTTGTCGAGCTTTGTGCCACTAAAGACTGTTTTCTGTTGATCCAAGAGATCATAGCTGATCCTAAACTGAAGCAACATCCTGATGTGCTTTTCTGATCGATTACACTTCCAACCCAATCTGAATAAGAGTATCCATGTAAATCTAGTTGGACATTTCTGTATTTAAGGCCATATCCAATAGTACCTTGAAGGTATCTCAATATGTGTTTCACAACAACAAGGTGAATTTCCTTTGGCTCACACATGAACTAGCTTAGGGCATTCACTGCATAGAATATATCAGGTCTGGTGTTAACCAAGTACATTAACGATCCAATTATCTGTCTATAGAGAGTAGGATCTGTAAATTTTGAATCTGTTGCTGCTTCTTTCAATTTGTGTAAGTTGGTTTCCGTAGGTGTAGACATGCGTCTACAGTCCAACATCCCAAATCTCTTCAGAATATCAATAGTATACTTTCCTTGATTTAGGATGATGCCATCTGATTTCTACTAGACTTCTAACCCCAAGAAGTAATGTAAAATTCCCAAGTCTTTCATATCGAATTCTGAAGTCAGGTCCTTTTTACCTTGAGCAATAAGGTGATCTTCTCCTGTTATCAGCAGGTCATCAACATATAAAATTATTATTAGCATATCACCTTTAATTACCTTAAAATAGAGATTTGGATCTACATCATTCTTGGAAAATCCTCGTCCCAAGAGATAGTTGTCAATTCTTTCATACCAGGCCCTGGGAGCCTGTTTAAGTCCATATAGAGCTTTCTTCAATCTGCATAAATGTGAGTTAGTTTTATGTATCACAAAAACTTCAGGTTGCTCTAGATAGACTTCTTCTTCAATGTTCTCATTCAGGAAGGAAATTTTCACATCCATTTGGTGGATCTTCCAGCCTTTAGCTACTGCAATAGCTATTACTGCTCTCATAGAGGTGTACCGAGCAACAGGGGAAAATGTCTCTTCATAATCAATACCTTCCTTTTGTGAAAAACCTATGGCCACAAAACGTGCCTTGTGTTTTTCTATACTGCCATCAACAACATGTTTGATTTTGAAGAGCCATTTGGAAGAGACAACGGATTTCTCTTTTGGTCTAGGTACTATATCCCATACATCATTTTTCAAAATGGACTGATACTCTTTCATCATTGCATCCTTCCATACTTGATGTTTGAAAGCTTCTGTAACACTAGTAGGTTATGAACTAATGATCTCATTCATTAAGGCAACATAGCTTGAGAATCTTTTGGGTCTCTTACTTTCCCTAAAATTTCCTTTGGGTGCTATATGATTCTCAACTTCTTTAGTCATCTTCCTAGCCCAAAGTGGTCTCTTCTTGTTGTTGTCATTGGGATTCTCTTCTGGAGCAGTTTGATTTTCACTTATGATTTATTCAGGATACTTCCTTTGAATCTCAGGAGCAGGATCCTCTTCTAAGGCTTTAGGGGAATCTTGAATTTCTATCTCACTTGAACTCTTTGCCCTTTTGAAGGCAATGTCTTCCTCAAATATGACATCTCTACTTAGTTCAATTAGTTTATGTCCGGATATGTATATTCTGTAGGCTTTTGAGGTTTCACTATATCCCACAAATACCCCTTTCTTTCCAGAAGGTTCTAGTTTGGATCTCTTTTCTTTAGGTACATGAATGTAGACAGGGCAACCAAAGATCCTTAAGTGACTTATGTTGGGTTTTATACCAGTAAATGCTTCTTCAGGAGTTTTGTTATCTAGATGTGACTGGGGGCATCTATTTTGGATGTAGACAGCTGTCCTAGAGGCTTCTGCTCAAAATGAGGTTTCAATGTTTTGGTCAAACAACATTGCTCTAGCAGCTTCTACAATAGTTCTATTTTTTCTCTCAGCAACACCATTTTGTTGAGGGTTGTAGGCTACAGTGAACTCCCTCTTAATCCCAACATTTACACAAAATTCCTTAAATATTTCTGAGGTGTATTCCTTCCCATTATCTTGTTCTTAGGAGTTTGATTTTCTTCCCGGAGAAGTTTTCTGTAAGTGCTTTGAACTCCTTAAACCTTTTAAGGATTTCTATTGACTCTTTACACTTAAGAAAATTTATCTAGGTCTTCCTAGAGAAGTCATCTACAAATATTACATAATTTAAGAATCTCACCATGGAGGGTACAAACATGGGTCCACATAAGTCAGAGTGTACTAGTTCTAACACATTTTTGGTTTTACTCAAACTATTTTGGAAGGTTCCCTTTGTATTCTTTCCTAGGGCACACCCTCTGCATGCTCCTTCATGGATTTGTTTTAGTTTGGGCAATCCCGTTACTAATTTTTCTACAAAAGGTAGGGCATGGAAATGAAGATGTCCTAATCTTCGATGCCAAATTTCATTTGAATTAGGGGTCTCATGAATAAGAGCTTGTTTAGAGTCCGTGCACAGTTTGTAGAGATATCCTTGTCTTACACCTATAGTTTGTGCTTTCTTTATAGTGAAGTTCTTAGGCCATGCTAGAACTTTTCCATCCATAAAGGTAACCCTATATACGTTGTCTTCAAGAGAAGAAATGGATATTAGGTTCCTTTTTATTCCTGGTACAAACAATAATCCAGTGAGTTGTAGAGAGAGGCCAGACTTCAAATTTATGGTACAGGTTCCAACCCCTCTTACTGGATGTGCAAAATCATCCCCAATAGTCACTTCTTCGTCAGATTCTTCTTTCATAGTATCTAGGTGTTCTCTGAAACCTGTGATGTGCCTAGATGAACCACTATCAATTACCCAATTGTTGACTTGGTTTGATACTTGACTTGATAGTGCTAAGTAGAAGACAAATTTCTTAGAGTCATAGTCTGTATTTGTTTTTCCAACTTTAGCAAAGGATGCTTGTTGTTTTGTTCTATTAGGGCACTTCATTGCATAGTGTCCATATTGATCACATCTGAAACATTGTATTTGAGAGATGTCTTTCCTCTTCTTGAATGATCCTTTTCCATAAGAATTCCTCTTTCTCTTGAATGATCCTTTCCCATAAGAATTCTTCTTACCCTTTTTATGAGCATTTGTGTTTAGCACATGAATGTCCTCATCTATGGGTTTCTGATTGTTTCCTTTTGTTATGAGTCTTGTTTCTTCTTGTAAGCAATTTGTTCTCAGCCTATCAAATTTAGGGAGTTTAGATCTCACACTTATTCCTTGAACAAATTACTCCCATGAGTTTGGTAGGCCTCCTAGAGCTATTAGTGTTAACTCCTTGCTATCAATTTGATATCCAATTGTTGACAGTTGATCTCTTAGTTCAGTGATTTTTTATGAAGTATGCATTAATATATTCTCCTTTGTTTATTTGAACATGGTTAAGTTGTCTTTTTAAAGCAAGGGTCCTACTGGTGTTTTTTTATCTCAAAGGTGCTTTCAAGGGATTTAAACATTAGGTATGCAGTCTCATGTTCGGACAGAATAAGTACTATATGGTCCCTAACTACATCTACTATAATTTTCATAGCTTTCTCATTGTTCTCAATCCATTGAGTTTTCT
>CM021102.1:189032527-189116232 GCA_007115665.2 Sequoiadendron giganteum
TGAAGCTATCTATTTTCAACACACATGAACCTATTGTTTGTAATTAAATTGAATAATTTAGGCGTGTGTGCTATTTTTTGAGTGGAGGATACAAGATGGTTATAGGTTCTATGGTGCTTTATAAGGTTGTTCAAACAGGCATTTTATTTTAGCTTGATGCATGCAAAATTTAGTGTAATAGTTCTTTTGTTATTACAATTAAGTGATTTGTAGAATCTTCCCGTTCACCATTAGAACTAGAAGCAAAGAAGCATTTCCATCCAATTCCAATGGTCATGCTTTCTGGACACCTAATGGTGCTCATACTTTGGAGACTAATCTTCCTATAGAGTGTAACTAATTTAAAAGATTGAGAATGTATATGTTTCACATCAAATGTTGAGTTTTCACAAGTTCATAGGGGTCATTAGGCTGAAGACAAAAGAAAGGGAAAAGAAGTGTGTTGTATTATAATCTTGCTTTTGAAGATAATAAATACCTGACCTCTTTTCTTGGTTCTCCACATTAAACCTATATTGTGATGTTTTCATGTGGTTTGCTGATTTCTTTTGTTGTTAATTTGTTTCATTAAACTTCAAATGGTATTGGACAATTAAAACTGAATGGGTTAATTTTAGATTTGTAAAACTGATTTTCAGATTTCCAACTAATAGTTCTTTACCTTTTATTCCTAACAATATTTATTCATTAACTCACTCCTTATCATTTGTGCAGGTTATTTGATGATGATTTCCTTGCTATTTTCATTTATAGATAAATCAATGAAATTAACTAATTCTCCTATACTCCTTGCACAATTCTTGTCATATCTTGAGTCAAGACTGATAATGGTTTGGGCTGTTAATCTTATGCTTGTAGAAAATGTTGCCAAGTTTATGGATGGCAGATTCATTTTCCCTCCCTTCCTCTCTTCAATGGTTTCACTTCCTTTCCTCTTGGCCTTTGATCTTTTGCATTTTCTTGTCAATCGGTTAAAGTGAGATCAAGTTAATTGGTTAAAGTGAGATCAAGTTAATTTTTAGGTTAGTTTCAATTTTCATCCCTCAATCTAAGCTTTACCTTCACCTTGTACCATCTTAATTGGATTCCTCTTAGATCCCTTGTTAAATAATCCTCGTTTCACCATTGAGCTGTCTTGCAAACACCAAGATTTTGTAAAGTCTTTTAATCTCCTTTCAAGAGAGGAATTGAAAGTAGACCTCTCACCTCATGAAGTTGGCTTGTGCAATTTTGCAAGCCACTTAAAAATCGAGGTAAGTGTTGATTAGTTCAGTATATCTATAAACCTATGCCACATACTTGGTAATGGAACTTGTCAGTGAATGAAATACTTGATGACCCAAGTACATGGTGAAAGCTTTGATTCACAAGATACCCATGCTGTCAAGTTATGCATAAAAAGATAGTTGATACGCCCAACGTTGGGGAATAGACCATTTGGAAAGTAATAGGCAATAGCTCAATATTGAACAAAAGAATTGGCTATTAGGTGGTGGCAAGTCAAGTTTATTCAACATTCGAGAGTTTATAATAACTTTCTCAGCTCATCGTGTAATCAGAAAATTCTTCTCCGCTCTTTATCTTGAAGGTGGATCACGGAGTGTGATCCAAAATGTTGATGAAAAACTTGTAACTAGAAACAACATAATTATATTCAATATGAATTGTGAAAATCTTATAATTAACGTAAAATTCTTGACTAATTTTTTCTGCCGGTACACTTAACAAAAGGTACGCTCCTTGAACAAGGACAAATGGGGAGCCAGGCTTTCCAATAGAGAAAGCGTACACGGTTCATCCTTGGTATAACCGCTAAAATAGAAGTTGACCTCAACGCTTCCATCATGGAAAAATATGTCTTATGTTCAGCTGAAACCTTTGCTGATATTTTCTGTCATGCAGTGTTAATGTTTGTTCTTTTCTGAGATGTCTTACTGTTACAGTCCTCTATCATTGTGGTATTCACTCCTGTGTTCTGAGTCCTTTGCCCTCTGCTGCTGTCAGTCCTGTTCATTTCCTAGTTGCTCATATCTAAGCCTGCTGTAATCTTCCTAATGTCAGTTTTACAGTTTTGTTTGAATGGATACAACCATTTTACATGATATCAGCATCTCTGTTTCCTTATGTCAGTTTTACAGTTTTGTTTGAATGGATATGACCATTTAACATGATATCAGCATATCTGTCTTTTAAGTAGTTGATTCTAATATGTCGTAAAAGTACAGCTATACCAAAAGTTGTCTTTTGGCCATTAAGTAATTAATTACATGTTGTAAGAGCACACATATACCCAAAGTTTGCCTTTGGAAAAACTGACACAAGTACAAGATCTATACCCTCAAAATTTGTAAACATGTGTAGTGGAATTTTTTTCTCCTGTTGGTTCAATTCCTCTTGAATTTGAGAAGAAAAAGTGGTTTGAAATCTTGGAAGAAATGAGTATATTTTTTCTGAGATTTTATGGGGGTTTGGTCTTTCTTTTTTAATCCTTGTCTATCTCGAGCTGTGACCAATTTGTGTCATTGTGGGTTCTCTTGGGGCAGGATACACAAATTTCAAAGTTTTTAGCCATTTATCTGCTCATGCAATGAGCAAGTTTTAAGGAACATGATGCCCGGTTCACTTCTGAGTTAAGGGAAAGACAGGCAATAGGAGCTCTAGGACGAGGCTATGAGGAGGGTAATGCATTGGCAGGATGAATTTTTTATAAACTATTACAATGTTGATGATTTCCATCAACTCTAATATAATTTCATTTAAGATTTGACAATGAAAAATTGTAAGTTACCCATTGAAGGAACTTCCCCGGGAATAGAACCAGTAGCAGATTATCCCAGAGCTAAAGAGCTTCAAAGTGTTCCATAGGGCTGCCTGTTCAAGGTTGCTGAAGCTTTGGATTATTGGAGAAGACTAGGGAGGTCTATTCGAATGGGGTGCATGTCCAAGGTTATCAAATAATTGGGAGTATAATTGGAGTATAATTGGATTTTTGGGGAGCTAAATATTTCTTTTTTAAGTTAAAAATCATTTTATTTATAACTTTCCATAACCAAAACAAGATGAAATCCTTAAAAAAGATATATATATATATATTTTTTTGGGTCTAGTTAGCATAATCAAAGGAGAAAAAAGATTGCAGGTCTATGCACTTTGAGTAAGAGAGCATGTTTAGAATAAATGTCCAAAGTCTTTGGACGAGCATGGCTTTGAACTTAGTATGAGCAAATCCAAATGATGGAAGTCTTTCTCCTAAAGAAAGGCCTTGATAAACCAAACACCATAGAAAATGAGCTAATTTGAGTCAATTATCAAATTTATCTCAAAAAGTGATTAATTAGGTCTCTATTTGTGTGAGAATTCTTCCACATCTGTTTATATACTCTTTTATCCAATCATATTGGAGACAATATGCTTCATTGATATTGAAAAAACATACCTATAATTTGATGTGATGTGTTAAGTGATTATGGAGGGGGGAGAGGATAATTATTAGTTTGTTGCTGGTGGACCATCTTATTATGTTTTTGGTTTAAAAATAACTCATGGTATTCATGATCAAAAAATTCTTGGGATTTTCTTTTACATCAATACTTTTATTTATATATTTTTTAACAAATTTTATTAATATTAGGGAATCAACATGTAATGACAACACAATGATATTTTTTAGTTATAATCAATAAAAGGTGAATAATTTAAAGATCAAGTAAATTAATGATTTTTGACAATTTTTATGTAGATTTTTTATTTTTGAATTTTTTAGAAATTTATTTCTATCATGTTTGGTTATTTTTAATAAAGTTTTATTATTTTTTTATTATTATGACTTTTTTTGCTTATTAACTTGGATTAGACATCTAGGGGCAGCAAGCAAAGAGAAATTAAGTACATATTCTAGTAGTCAATGGACTCACTAGATCCATCAATGCATATTTACATTTCTCAAAATTCTAAAATAAAATCCAAACCCTCTACCTACAAAAGATTATTTTCTTCAAAAAACAAAAAAAGAGAGTATATTCCAAGAACGTCTAACAAAACTCCTAAGACACTAATGAATTTCCTTAAGATTCTAAATGACACAAAAAATCCTTCCTAGATTTTTGAGAAAATCTTAAAATCATTAAATATTTGATCTTCCCTTTGATCATCCAAACAAGACTTTGTAGTAAGATCATCCCTTCCATTGAAGCCTTTGTGATAATAGGCACCTCTGCATTAACTACTATATCAATAGAAGGATCAATTTGTAGAGATTGAGAAGGGGATTGAGAACACCCTTCTAATATGGCATTGTCCCCTAGTAGTTAGAAAGTAGTCTCCTAATCCACCTCTTTCCTAAAGTAGTCTAAAAAATCCCATGGCTATTTAAATCTTGCATTGTAACCTTGGAAGCGTCCTTCTCTTTTAGCGAGAAGATACTAAGATGATGAGGTTCAACTCCCTTCCACCAAGTGGGAAGAGATGAATGGTTCTTAGAACCTCGGGGTGGATACAAGCTCTTATTAGTGTAGTGAGAAACCATATGACCATATTCATAATAAAAGCAACATTGAAAGGGGATGTTAACATAATCTAGTTTTTGCACATATGATTTGTTAACTTTTTCAAAATGATTTATGTAGGAAACCCCTTATTCAAATTTATCCCACACAAATTTAGGCATAAGTGGTACCTATTGGTCTATGCTTTCCTAGGCAATGTCCAAGAATTTACCTAGATATTCTTGATAGCCTTATAACAAGAAAAGCACCAATATTGTAATGGAAAATATGGAAGACACACCCAAACATGAGTAGAGAGGAAATAGTCTTTAAGATGATCAAAGGATGGGTGCCATGGTATTAGGCTCAGGGTGCAATCCTCCCAAAACCAAGGCCCAAAGATGAGAGTAGCATTCTTGTATTTTGAATACATACAATCCACTATGAAGAAACCTTGGGTGTATGGGAAGATATCAATCTTATCCTTGATTGAAGGTTTCTAAAGACCCAAAATATAATCAAATAAACTATTAAGATGAAGCCAAAAGCCACCAAATCTACCAATTAAAGCATGTTGCATCAATGCTTTTTCCCACATATCTCCTCATCATCCTGGTCAAAAATTATTTTTAGGATCTACTTTTTCAATGGATACTCCCTTCCATATTTCAAATTTACACCCTTACTAACAAAAATATAAATTAGTAGGGGTTATTAAAAATATTATCACTACTTTTATCATTGCCTCTGAGAATTCTAAAATTTGTAGAAGCACTTTGAAAGCTACCAAAAGGGCCCATCACAATTATTTTTGGTGGCTAGTCAAAAGAAGCCTTAAAATTATGTCAGCACTTGGTGCCCATCATGGTGCTAGAAGGATTCCCCATAACAGATGCTAAGCCACCATCAGTGATTGTGTGAGCCTTCTAAAAAAGAAGTAAAGTCTACCTAGAATCTAAACAAGCACTTGTAGGCATGACCTAGGGGGAGGCATACTAGAAATTGGGATACGCATGAAGCTTGAGTAAGCCTAAAGAGAAGGATGCCACAATAAGTGCATAAAATCATTAAAAAATGCTAGAAATTTTTTAGGAGTAACAGGTAGATATTGTAGAAGTTTTTTCTCTATATTTTTAAAACTTTATAGATATTTTATTTCCTTTATTATTATAGTTATTTTATAAAATAAAGCGCTTCTTAATTTTTTAGAAAATTTGAACTTAGTTGGATTACCCCTAGATCTATTCTTGATATTTCCTTGAGTTGTTCCTCTCCTTATTTTGGTCTTTAACTCTAACTCATTTTTATTGGGGTTTATCGGTATAAATAAAAGTAAAAAAATCAAGAATAGAAAGAGGAGGTGGAATGGATGAATTTTCACGCTATTATGAAAAAAATTCTATAGTTAAAATCAAGGAGTCTCTTCTTCCCTAATCTAAAATGGAATTAAGGATTATTATTAATTGGAGGAATTTTATTAATTCCTAGACTCCTACAAATATTAAGATTTGAGAAGGAAGCTACGAAGTGGACTTGCCTCAAAGATAATTGGGTTAAATTAAACTAATTTGGCCTTCTAGGCGGGGAGGAATTATTAGGGACAATAAAGGGCATTGTTTGGAAACTTATGTAGGGTGTTTGGGGTTTCAATATAATCATGTGGTAGAAGTTAAGGCTACCTTCTAGGGTATTCATTTGTCAAAGAGATTAAAGTTTCCAATCTAATTATTAAGGTTGATTAACTTAATATCCCCAATTTTCTTAATACTCTCCCTTCACCTTCTTGAAAAATTAGTAACAATCAAAGACATTAGATTTCCACAGTCCATGTCATTGGACTCAATTCACTTTTAAATTCTTCCATTGAGGTTAAAATTGAGCATATCTTTCAAGAAATAAATAACTTGGTTGATGAGTTGGCCAACCTGAAAGTTGGGTTAAATGGTCTAAGGCACTGGAAGAATGTGGAGGATTTTCCATTAGAATTGTTGAAGGAATTAGAAGTGGGTTTCCTAATTATTTTAATGTTGATCATGGGCAATATATATTTATGGGATTTTAGTGTTATTATTTTGTTTACATGGACTAGAGTGACTAGTGTCACTAGGAAATTGAGTGTTATCCTCTACCTTGAATTCACTCATGGCTCCCTTACAAATTTTATTAACCTTTTTTTACAAATTATCATTCAACTATTTTAATTATTACTTACGGGGTGTGTTGTCATTTAGTTATGCTAATTATTACCTCCAAGGTGTTGGTCTAGATTTTTACTTAATCAAGTGTATTTTAGAGATTTCTACTTTTTATTTTTGATTCTCTTAGTCGATTACATTTCTATAAATAGGGAGCTACATGATGTATCAATGAAGAGGTTTGGTACTGTAGTGGAGAAGGGTTATGGGTTGAAATTTTCTCTTGTGAAGAGACAAAGAAGAGGACTACATTATGGAATATTCTCCATAAACAGTGGGATCAAATATTTCATGGAATTGATAAATGAGTTTGATATCGTTCTTTAAAGGGAATTTATAATGTCTTGGAATAATAGTAAGAGGCATTAGATTTAAAGTCTCTAGTATTGTAGTGACAATTGGGTTATCCACAAAGGGCTTGAAGACTCATAAGTGAATATATAAAAAAGGAGGGCATGGATGATTTCCTTAAAGGAAAGAAAAAAATGGTTAGATATCAAGAAATTTGTCTTTGTGAGTCGTTGTTTACTCCTTGAGATGAGATGAATTTCTATTTGATCAAGAACATTACTTTGGAAGGGTGTTATAAGTGTAATTTCTTCTCTCATTCCCCCTACTTAATCATTTTAGACAAAAGAGGCTTGTCAACATTCCTTTCTATTTGTTGATGTCCATAGAGTAGTCTATGGTTGATGTTATGCTAAATGAAGTTGAATTTCCTCTCCACCAATGGATTATATTTCATTTATTCTAGTTTGAGAAAGCCAAGGTTGCAATATTTAAGCCCAATCCTAGTGTTGTTATGAAAAAGTCATGTCCAAAGGGAGTTCCTCAAGCCCTTCTAAAAGAAAGGAGTTTCCATCCCCTAAGGTGGTCACCATTTAAATTATGAATTCTAGCTCTCCTATTTCTCAAACCTTGGTGAGATCTTATTGTGATCCATCACAACATGTCCCTAAAATTTAAAATTTTGGGGATTTTGGGGATCCTAGTGTTCAGTTTTGAAATTGCATTTTTTTCCCAAGGCTAGGGTAATGTATTTTTTTATCTTTATTTTTACATGTATTCTTTCATTAGAGTGCATTGTCAAAGTCATAAGTGTCTAAAGTAATGAAGGGGTCATTTTATTTTAAATTTTTGTAAAGTTAATTTATTGTTTGATATTCTTAAAGTGTAAAGTCCTCCTATTTTTTGAACCCCTTTTAACATTGCAATTGGAATTTGTTGTGATTACATCAAAGATAGAGGATGTTTCATTGCAAACCACCCTCAAAACCTCAAAGTTAATAGGTGTGCCATTAATGGAACTCATGTAGGTAGGGTTAAAACCCTGAAGCAATTTATTTTTCACATCTTTTCACATTCTTAGATGCTCCAACTCCCTTTAAATTTTTAACTTCCTTCGATGCTTCATCTCCTCTAAGTTTTCAAGCTATTTGAGGATGATTTTCACATCCATTTCTAGGTTTTCTTTGATTTTGCACTTCCATTTTGATTGTTTTGAAGTTTTGTAAATGGAAAAGTTTAGGGTTTTATTTAAAGGCCTTTGGCCCAAGTTATTTTGGATGAAATTTCATGTTATTATGTTTGAAATATTAGTTTTGAATAGAGCGCTAAATTTTGATATTAGTTTGGATTTTGTGAATAACTATTTAAAATTGTCACTTTCAAACCCAAGTTTTTTATTGCTTTTATATTTACTAAACTCCACATGCTATATTTTAGGGTTTTGTTCAAATTTATTGAATTTCCAATTCCCCCACCCTATGAAAAAACCTAAGCCTATAAATCTTGTCAATGGAGAATATTAATATTAAAAAAAATAATGCCATTTTGTAACTTTCTTGCAAACTATAGCTGGAGATTGAAGTCCAATTACAAGTTGAAAGACAAAGCATTTTTTCAATTTACAAATTTTATGCAAATTAGAACTAGAGCTTGAAGTCTAATTGTAATCCAAAATTTCAAGTGTTTAGGTCCATTCTAAAATTTAATGTCATTTTGCAACTTTCTTCAAAACTACAACTAGAAACTAAAGTCTAATTACAATTTGAAAGAAACCATTTTTCAATTTGTAAAGTTTATGCAAATTAGAACTAGATTTTGGTCTAACTGTAATCCGAAATTTCAAGTGTTTTTACAATTTTTTTTTTTTTTGTATAAATGATGAGAGTCCAAAGTTTTGTTGTAAGTCAGAAGATGAATTATTCATGTTGCATCCCACACTCCACTTACAAATTTTAACTTAATATTAACTACACAATTCAAATTGGGTTTGAACCCATAATGCAACATACAAATCAAAATTAGAACCTTAAAATCCAACAAAATTATAAAACATTCATATTTGAAGGTTCTAACTCTTCATATTGAGAATTTTGCAAATTTTAAATGTTAAAAATAATGTAAATGATATAATAGAACATTAATTAAAATTAAATTTTTATTTAATTAGTTATAGTATAAATTGTATTATTAAAATGTGAAAACCAAATGTTATCTTAAGATAAACATTTTAAAGTATTTTGTCATCTAATATGACCCCTCCTAATAAAATGAAGCACGAATTCAAAGGACAAACATGGGGAATATAACATACACTGATCTAGGACATGTAACCCTCAATTTAGAGCAAGTTTTGAAGGCTCAATTTGATAGTATGCTAAAGCCTGAATCAACTAGTGGAGCCAAAATTGATTCTTTATCTACCACTAGGTTGATGAGAGTATGGATTTCTTGTCAATAATTTAAGAAGAAGATTCCAATGTAAGAATAGGTAGGGGATTCCATTTTGGAGAATTTTATATATGTCAATTTTTTCTTTGTATGTATTCTAATGGTCTGGACTCAACTATTGTAAAGATAATAGTTGATAAATTCAATTATACAAGAAAAGATAGTCTCAAAGTGGGATGAATAAAAAATGTGAAACATGTTTTATTTTGTATATTATTGTAGACACTTGAAAATGTCCTGAGTACATCACACACTTCGATTTCGCTTACTAACACCATTTCTCTCATAATTCACCCAATTCATTTGTTTAATTAAATAATGTATAATTATTTAGTTATATTCACTTTATTTTCCTATTAATTGAATAATTAAGGCTATTTGATTAATTCATCATTTTCTCCCCTTTTGATTAAGCCAAAATGATATAGTAATAACAATAATAACATTTAACAGTAATAACTTTAATAACAGTAATAACTTTAATAAAATTTAAAATGAACTATTTCTTTTATATGGTAATATGAATGTCGTTATCTCATCTAGAAGGCAATGTCACTAAATTGATGTAATCTCAATTGTACACATAAATAATATTAAAAAATATATTTTTCTTAGTTGTGTGGCTTGCCACCAACATAATAATTCTGAACTTTTATATAACGTTGTATGCTCTCATCTTGCCCTTTCAGGGATCTTGATGATCAGAAAGTGTTAAATAAAAAGGGAATCAAGTTTATTTCATTAGTTAACATTAAATTTCTTATGTAGTTGGTTGGAAATTTTGTATTCCAATTGTATTTTTTTAAAATTAGATCAATGTTTCTTCTTATATAACATATTGATGTATTTGCACTTTTCTTACTTTTATATTACTTTCATTTCTTATATGTTTAAACTTGATTAAATTTCGTATCTCATTCTAGTTTTTTATAAAAAACAATTAATTAAGTAATTCTCTTATATGCTAATATGAATGATCATTTTTTTTGTTTCTTGTGCAGCTTGCCACCAACATGAGAATTGTTAACCATTTATCTACTATCATATGCTCTCATCTTTCCCTTTGAGGGATCTTGATGATCAAAAAGTGGTAGAGAATAAAGGAACCAAGTTTATATAATTTTTTAACTTTAAATTTCTTGGTAGAGGAGGTCAAAATTATATTCTATTTCAATTTTTCTCTTGCAATATTCTTAAATATAAAATACAATTGTTATAAAATAATAAAAATATATTTACCATTATTTCACTTTATTTTTTCTATTCCAAGCTTCTCACATATTCATTAGTTTTTTATACTTTAAATATATATTAATTTGGGTGTCTTTCCTTCTAGATCATGGAAAATAATATACAAGAAAATGAAATAAATGATGTTCTAGATGCTACATTAGAAAAATTTGTAACAAGTCCATTGAATGTTTTAGTAAAATTAAATAATTTTATTGAAATTGAAATTAAAAAAATTGGAAGATCTCTTCCAAAAAATTGTGACAAAATTATTGCACAACTTGAAGTGACAAGCATGTTTGCACATGCAATTGAACAAGAAGAAGTGATAACAATGGAAGAAAATGTGAAAAAATTTCATGCCACCTATAAAAAACTAGTCGCATTTTGTACCTTCTTGATTGAATTATACGATTGCACTGATGTTTGGTTGAATTCTTTCCTATGTCAAAAAATATATTTATTAAAGTTACATTTATTAATATTGGAAACAATTCAAGTAAAAATATAAGTCTAGCCTATGATAATTTTATTTACCAACATTTTATTAAAGGTAGATAGTTTCAATACAATGCAAACAATAATATTGGCATTAGATGTTTATCTTTTTTCTAAATTCAGTTTTATAGTGGTTATGTATATGATAGTGTTTTTTTAACTTTGTGTGACAAATGCTTCAAATGTTTCTATATTCATGTGGCATTAATCAATGTTAAATAAATATGTTTAACCTTCCATGATAAACGGTTCATTATATGTGAAATTCTATGAGATGACATTTGTTTTAGGAATTATGTCAATAGTTTATGTGCCTTATCTCTTCTTCAATTCTAATACAATGGATAAACGAACTGATTGTTGCCATAATTAAAAATGTTTTTACTTTTTGTTAGGAATGAATAAATTTATTAAATCTAAATTTTAAAATATTATTTTAAATAATTAACTTACATTTATTAAATTAATTATTAAAGTAAAACTAATTTTCAATTACATAATTTATATTTTCTTTATATTTATGGTTAAGTGAATCCCTACATATGTGTAGTTATGAAATGACACATTTTTCAAAATAAGAAAATAATAATAACTTAATAAAATGTCCATTTCTTCCTAATTAAAATAAAATCTACTCTTTCAATATCTATTTTGTTATTATGCATTTAAATATACAATCTCAATAGCCTTTGTCAAGGGTTCAAAATCAGTAAGTCAATTCTAAAAACTTTTGATAACATACATTTTGTTTGTGTTTGGTAGCATATACGTGGTTTTCAAAAAATGTGTACCAATTATATCATTTTGTAAAGTAAAATTATGAAAGAATATTTTTTGACGCATGTGAAAATGTGTGTCAATAAATATCTTTTAGTATAGTAAAAAATGTGAAAGCTAATAAATATTTTCATGCATATGAGCAAGATGTCACATAATGCACATACATGGGTATCTACTTGATTGACCAACTATCACCAGTGTCTTCCATGGAATGACCTCCTTTAGATAGAGGAATTGAGTGTCCCATATTGGTTGAGGGACAAGATGGTGAACAAAATTAACAAAAATGGGCCAAGGACCAGTCAAAGGAGATTTGATAATTATGCTAATTAATTTAACTTTCTCTATGAATCTAAGGTGACAATGAGCTTAGATGTTAAATTTTATAATCTACAAATAGAGATTTGAGATTTTTGTGATAGTCAGTTTATTTTTACCATGAGCTTTGAGATCTTTACCTTGCTAGATGCATTTGGAAGGTCGCCATTATTCCAATAGCGATCATTAACAAGCACACTCTTTCTAATGAGCTCAACATGAGATTCCTTAAGTGAGAATCTCAAATTAGCAATCACATGGGGCTAGTTGAGTAATGGTTGCTCCTTTCTTTTAAATTCAACTACTCCATTAGATTCAATGTGCATCATGTAATTCTACCTTTTAGGTTGTTATACACACACTATGTGATATCTACCCTGTATGTTGTGAAGTCTAATGTCACAATCAAAGTGCGATCTATTCTTTATGATAGTGATAATGTAGGGTTGTTACCAGTGCATAAGTAATTCACTATGTAAAAGTGTTCAAAAAATATTTACTTATGATAACAAAATTTTATGATATATTTTTTGATAAATGTTTATAAACTATTTACACATTGTATTCGTGACTAAATTCATTTTTTAAAGAATTTATAAGTTTTTTTGTAATAGTGTTGATCAACGTGATATTTTTTCTTATTTTGTGTGACAAACACTACAATCATGGACAAACATACTATTTTTACTTGTTAATCTAAATTGAAATGGTTGTATATTCATGTGTCATTAGCCAATGTATTCTTCAATTGAAATGCAATTGATGAGCAAGTTTACTGTTGTCATGATTATAAATGTTTATATTTTGTATTCAAGTTAAGTTAAAATTATCATTACTTAAATATTATATTTTGTTGTTCAAAAGTAAAATATAATTGGGACAATAAATTTTTTATAACATATATAGATATATATTTACTAATCTATACAAAAATCAAATGCAAACAATAAATACAACACTAAAACTAATCCTAATTTTATCTCTAACCCTAACTGTATCCCTAATCTTAACCCTAACCCTAATTATATCTTTAACCCTAACCTTAACCTTACCCTTGATCCTAATTCTATCTATAATCCTATCCATAATCCTGATTCTGATGCTAACCCCAACCTTAATTCTAATTATATTTCTAATTCTAACTGTAATCCCAATACAAACATTAACCCCAACCCTAATCCTAATTTTATCTTTAACCCTTGCCCTAACCCTAATCTATAACCTTATCCCTAATCTTAACCCTAACCCTAACCCTAACCCTAACAGTAACCCCAACCCTAATGCTAAGTGTATGTCTAAACCTAACCATAACTCTAAAATTGATCGTAATCCTAATATTAACCCTAAGCCTAATTTGAATACTAACATTAACCCTAATTTGAATACTAACTATAACCCTAATTTGAATACTAACATTAACCCTGATTCAAATACTAACATTAACCCCAACGCTAATCCTAATTTTATCTCCAACCCTAATTGTATCGTTAATATTAACCCTAACCCTAAATATATCTCTAACTCTAACCCTACACTTGACTCTAATGGTATTTTTAATCCTAGCCCTAACCCTAATTATAATGCTAACCCCAATATTAATTCTAATTATGTTTCTAATCCTAATCCTATCCCAATACTAACACTAACCCCAACCTGAATCCTAATTTTATCTCTAACCCTAACAATATCCCTAATCTTAATCCTAACCCTATTTATATCTCTAACCGTAACCCTAATCTTAACCCTAACCCTACCATTGATCCTAATTCTATATTTAATCTTAGCACTAACCCTAATTTTGATGCTAACCCCAACCTTAATTATAATTATATTTTTTTAATCCTAACCCTAATCCCAATACTAACATTAACCCTAACCCTAATCCTAATTTTATCTCTAACCCTAACTATATCCCTAATCTTAACCCTAATCATAATATGAAACCCTAACCCTAAACCTACCCATAAATCAAATTATATCTCTAATCTTATCCCTAACCCTAATCGTAATAGTACACTAACCCTAACACTTACCTTAACACTAATCCTAATAGTAACACTAACCTTAACACTATCGCTAACCATAATCCTAATTGTAACCCTAACCCTGACCCTTATCCTAATAGTAACACTAGCCCCAACCCTAATCATAATTCTATCTCTAACCTTAACTATAATCCTAACCCTAATCCTAATCCTAACCCTAACCCTAATCTTGATGCTAACCCCAACCATAATCCTGACCATAACCCTAATCCTAATGCTAACCCAAATCTAATTCTCATTCTATCTCTAACGTAGCTCAAATTCTAATTTTGTCACTAAACCTAACCCTAACCCTAACCATATTCCTAATACTAACGTTAACCCCAACCCTAATCCTTAATTTATCTCTAAACCTAACCCTAACCTTAACCATAATCACAATACTAATGTTAACCCCAACCCTAATCCTTATTTTATCTTTAACCCTAACCCTAACCCTAATAATAATATTAACACTATTCCCAACCCTAATGCTAATTGTATTTCTAACCCTAACCATAACTCTAATCTTGATTATAATCCTAATCATAACCCTAAGCCTAATTATATCTCTAACCCTAACCCTAATCCTAATTTTGATGCTAACCCTAACCCTAATTATAATTATATTTTTAACTATAACCCTAAAATGAATATTAACATTAATTTAAACCCTAATCCTAATTTTATCTCTAACCCTAATTGTATCACTAATATTAATCTTAAACCCTAAATATATCTCTATCCATAACCCTAACCTTACCCTTGATCCTAATTCTATTTATATTCCTAGCCCTAACTCTAATTCTGATGCTAACCCCAACCTAAATTCTAATTTTATTTCTAACCCTAACACTAATCCCAATACTAACATTAAACCCAAACCTAATCCTAATTTTATCTCTAACCCTAACTGTATCCTAATGTTAACCCTAACTATATCTCTAACCCTAACCCTAACCTTAGCCCTAACTCTACCCTTGATCCTAATTCTATCTATGATCCTAATTTTGATGCTAACCCCAACCTTAATTCTAATTGTATTGTTAATCCTAACCTTAATCCTAATACTAACATTAACCTCAACCCTAATCCTAATTTTATCTCTAACCCTAACCCTAAGCTTAATCTTGATTGTAATCCTAATCCTAATTCTGATGCTAACCCCAACCCTAATTCTAATTATATAATTAACTATAACCCTAATATGAATATTAACATTAACCCCAACCCTAATCCTATTTTTATCTTCAACCCTAACTGTGTCGCTAATATTAACCCTAACCATAAATATATCTCTAACCCTAACCCTAATCTTAACCCTAACCCTACCCTTGATCCTAATTGTATATGTAATCCTACCCCATAACCCTAATTATTATGCTAACCCCAACCTTAATTCTAATTGTATTTCTAACCCTAACCCTAGTCCCAATACTAACATTAACCCTAATCCTAATCCTAATTTTGTCTCTAGACCTAACTGTATCCCTAACCTTAATGCTAACCCTAATTATATCTCTTACTCTAGCCCTACCCTTGATCCTAATTCTATCTATGATCCTAGCCCTAATCATAATTATGATGCTAACCCTAACCTTAATTCTAATTGTATTTATAATCCTAACCTTAATCCTAATACTAATATTAACCCCAAACCTAATCCTAATTTTATCTCTAACCCTAATTGTATCCCTAATCTTAACCCTAACCATAATCTTAAAACCTAACCCTAACCCTACCTGTAAACCAATTTATATTTTTTATCCTATCCCTAACCCTATTTTTAATGCTAACCCCAAACCTAACCCTAACTCTACCCATAAACCAAATTATATCTCTAATCCTAACCCTAACCCTATTCGTAATGCTAACCCCAGCTCTAACCCTAGCCCTAACCCTAATAATTTTATGTCTTCCATGTTGTGCTATGAATGCTACTAGCATGCATATATATGTGTGTGTGTGTGTGTGTGTGTGTCAAGAGATATCCTTCTTGGGACGTCTATTGCATTTTTACATGTGGAACTGATTTTAAAAAATAGGTACCTCCAAAAAGATATCTCTCGACATTATATATATATAACTAATAAATATATGTGTGCTAGTTTGTATACAATTGATTGAAAAACCTCAAAGCCACAATAGAGAGCAACCGCCAATCAAATTGATTGTAGTTTGAAATCTTCCTCTAGGAAATAAATGTAGTACGAACGAGTCCCATGGCTTTATGACAGCAAGGTATGCATCATGTTGACTCTCAAATAGCAAAAAATAGGCATTTAGTCACATGCAATTCTTTAGCTTTGTTCCATAATTTTATTTGCAACTTTCATGTCTTTGTCATTAGTGCTTACAAATTAAATTTCAATATTGACAACACTTTTCACCTATTGCTATATGAATAAATACATTTTTCTGACGAATGTGTTCTAATAAGCAAGAACATTCATCCAAATAGTAAAACAAACGAAATTTTCTCACCATGACAAGGCAAACCCATAGTACTTGTTATATACTATTTTATTTAATTTTGCTTCACAAAACCACACAAAAGACACAGAGAGACATATTGGGCAAGAATTCAATTAGAGTTCTAGTCTATCACACTAGAAGTCATGGGTTCATACCAGAAAAAACACTAATTTCTAGATGGAAATGTGCAAATTTTTGACAAAGTTGAGAACTTGTGGTTGAATACATTAAACCCAATGTATTTTTAAACGCAAATAAACTTAAGGAAAAGAAGAAAAAAGAACTAAAACATTCCTTTGGTCCAAATCTAGTCAAAGCGACAGGTCCCATTGTGGTTGTCAAAATGTGAACACAAACTCAAACTAATATAAAACATGAAATGCACATGCAATTTTAATGTTCATCTCAAGATTGAGCATACTAAAAATCAGAAATAAAAAACAAGAAAATGTTATGAACTAATGAGTGCTAAGTGGATCATTCATTATTATGAGAGATGGGTTCTTATGAACCACTACTCATAAAACATGGGTCAATGAGTTTAACTCGAAAAAGTACACAATTGAATCCTGATAGAAATATCATAAGAAAAACCAAAATCCATTGTTGCAAGTGGATTTGCTCAATGGGATTCAAGATATGGTTGTTTCAAATATTTGAAGCATGTATTTGTTGAAGATGGTTGATTTATTTGCATAGAATGTGTCAATTTATAATTTGTGGCAGGGAGGCTGGATGGCGAGGATTTGAGGTTGAGATCTACAATGGAGACTCAATGAGAGTAATTTCATAGGATAGAGAAAAAAATGAAGGGTTTAGATTTAATTTTTTTAAGATGAATAACTATGACTGAATTTATTAAAATAGTAATTTGTTGCAACCATAAAAGTTGAACTTACAAATTGGGATGGAAATGCATTTATTTTAGGATGTTGGAGGGAATATAGACTAATTTGATTGTATAGGCGTGAATTTGCACCCCTTGGACACATTCCCCTTTTTACCCTTCCACTTTAGAAAACCAAAGGCAGAGGCTTAATTCCACATAAGCCTGTTGTTCACATCACACTTGGCACCCATTTTGAGTGTCGGTGGAGGAATAACTGTCGAGGACTCCTGCACAACGCATAGACGCCAACGTGATGCGCTTACGTCCCTGACAGATTCTCGCATCTGGAGCCTACAGAGGCGTTACATTTCCCATTGGGAGTCAACTTGTAATCTCCTCTTCAGCCGACCGACCCGAATATGGTCATTCCTTCATCTTCCTTCTTCATATTCACTATTCTGGATTCCATTTTGGGATCTCTGGACCATCTTGAGACTCTTCTCTTCCTTCACAATCTCTTCACAAGCTCCAAGCAGCTTCTTCACTATCTCTTCAATCCCAAGTAGCATTTTACACTTCACAGCATCAACACTCCATCACTTTAGTAGAGCAAGTGTGGAACAAAACACCATGACAACAGAGGCTTGAGTCTCTCTCATTTTCTCCCCCACTAGCCTTGAGCGCTTTGGGCAGAGGTGGTAAGCTTTCACTCCTCTCATCTATTATTTGGTTGAGTAGCATAACATTGTTTTGTAGTGCTTTTGTGTTTATTCATTTTCTACATTTCTCTCTATCTATCTGGTTGTCCATGGAGGTGGGAACACCAAAATGGGGGTTTGACTGAGGCAAAACCCTATACAGCCCCAACTCTCTCTCTCTCTCTCTCTCTCTCTCTCTCTCTCTCTCTCTCGTGTTTAGGTATTGAAGGCGTTCACGAGCTGGAGGCTTCATCACTCGCATGGTTGTAAGTATTTCATTTCCCTTCTTCTCCTTATCTATATCATTTCTATTTCAGTTTATTTCAACTTTATCACATTCTATTACTCTCACTTTCTAGAAGTTCTCAACAATCAGACTAGAAGTAGTCACTCTACTGTTCTCTAAGATAAACCTGCCCTCTGGTCTGTATGAGACGCCAACATGCCTCTGGGAAGCCAACGCGCCGTGTTGGCGTATGTGTTATGTGCTATCGTCCTTTGGCCGAGAGCTTGTCAGTTTGCCTATAGAATCTTTGTGAGCTGCTCTTTCTGGTTCTAGAACTCTCGCCGCTTCTCTTTGAGGTAGTTTAGGGTAGTTCGCCCCTTGAGGCTCTTTGAGTGAAGATAACTCATGTGTAGCGAATCCCCTTTCTCTACATTGATTATTCATGTGAGGTGTAAATTCAGGCAATTAATTAGAAGTGGCATTGGGTTAGACTAATTAATTGGAGATGAAATGCTAGTACGGAATAATACGTATATATAATTCAGTACAAATTAAATATTACCATGTGATTTAATTTAAGAAAACATATGAAACAAATAAGATAAAAAGTCAAAATTTATTGTAGTTAATCATTTGAAAAAATATTGTAGTGGGTGAATGCTCTTAAATCAATTTGGTAGATCAAAATGAGTTGTATGCTCAAGCCCCCATTATTTATATATTTAAAAAAATAAGATAGAATAATATTGTAGGATTATGTCTTGTTACATGAGCTTAGCAATTGAGATGATTTGGTTACCAAATAGTTTATATTATCTTGAATATTATGCTTACATTAAAGAGTACCTTTTGCACCTTCATGTTTTAATTATTAAACGAGATAATATTAATTAATTTTGGGGTCACATGTGCCCTTTACTCACACTCTTAGGACTTGGAGGGGTGGTTGTCTTCAAGATGCCACTCCCTTATGGCATTGAATACGTTAATGTCATATCATCTTCTTAGTGCTTCCATTGTCGCATAGGGTGTGTCATAAGGATATATTGCATTCATTGGTTCATATGTATTCATATTCCTCTTATGCATTGTCAAAATGTATCTTCTTTATGTATCCATCATCTTATGGTATCACACAAGCATGTGTACATTGTAATTTTCTATGGGTAGTTCTTTTGTGTTGCATTTGTATATTTGGGCACATTTTATAATATGGGCGTTATAGATGCTTCTAGATATTGTGGTGTTACAATTGGATTGTAGTTGGCATTAGATTATCGGTAGTGTACCTAGTTTTACTAAACAAATTTGGGTGAGGGTAGAGATCTCTTGGCTATTGAAGATCAATTTTTAGAACAATGAGTCTCTTGACACAGTTTTAGTAGAAATACCAAGAACCTTACACCTATATTTGGATGTGATTTTGAAATACTTAGTAGAGAACAATTTGATAGGTTTGGTCCATTTGATTTTTAGAAGTATTATAGTTTTTCTTTGTCTTTTTATGTGATTAGGTCTAGCATTATGACAATGTTAGTTTGAGAATGGGTTTGTCTTGATTCAAGAAGTTTGTTTTGAGAATGAGTTTGAGAATTACATGGCATTGTTAGAGGCTATGGGTTGATTCCCCAAATGTGGAAATTAATATTTAAATGAGGAAATTTGACTTTTAAGCTTATGGTTTTTATTAAGGTAAAAAAAGGTTTTGAAGGGACCCCAAAACCCTTTACAAACATATTTTGAATGGATCTGGAACCCTCAACCAAAAGGTTGTCAAAACTAAAAGACATGAAAGCACAAAAAACCAAGGATAAAAAGGCAACCAAGGCCAAAGAACCACAACCGACTACAAAGCCGCAAAACAACCATCAATTGGCCAAAAACCAGCCCCCAAAAAAGAACAATCAAGATTTGCATTTAGAATTACTCTTGTGGGAGTGGAGAGTCATGTCCAAAGGAGGCTTAGAGGACTTATCTTTCTTGCCCTTTACAGTGATCCAACCCTCTTCCACTTGCATTGCCTTATGAAGCCAAGCCAACACACCATTATGCTAAAGAGAAAAGCCTACAACCATTGTCTTAGAGATTTGATCTGTATTCCTCCCTACAGGCGTGGCCATATCTGGAGAGCCATCTGAAATGATAGCCGAAGCACTATCACCAGATGTGGCAGCCATAGGCCCACTCTCTTTCTCATTAGGGGCCTCAACATTGTATTCTTGCAAAGCATCAACAACCCCACCATTAGAGACAACCAGAGAGGAAGCCTCAAGGTGCTGTGATTCCAAAGCAATCACCTCAGAAAAACTCCTTGGTTGCTCAACTTTCTTCTCAACCGTATAGTGTTGATGAGAAGCACCTTTCCACCATGTAGCCTTCATGGATTTTTTCTCAAAACCACATTGTGCAGCAGCATGACCTGTTTTAAAACATCTTCTACATTGAAAGAGAATCCCTTCATAGTCCAAAGCTTGGACCCAAGAACTCTTAGAAGTTTTAAGTAAAATCTTGGCAGACAACCCTTTTGAAATATCCATTTGAACCAATATGCAGGCAAAGGTAGAGTGAAACATATCAAAGGATGCATCATCCACCAACAAACAATCACCAGGAGCCTCACCCACTTCCTCTAAAAGGGAATCAATCCATAAATGGAGAGCAAGATTAGGAAGCCGAACCCAAATCGGGATTTTATTGAAAGTTTCAGAAGAAGGGTTGAAATCAGCATGCCAAAGCTTAATCATCAACATAAATTTATCCTCCCAGCTAAAAAAGTGATCATATAATTTTTTTTGTGATATTGGTTTATAGTAAGATTTTTTGTGATCTAGTGTGACAATGAGAGTGTCTAGAGAACACTACTTTTCATGTGCAATTATAACACTTTGATGTGTAGTTCTAGATGGTGTAATTGATTTGGTAAAGTTCATGAGAACAAAGAAGTTTAGATGATACAAGATGGTTATGGGGATGTATTTCCTTGTGTAGCAAATTTTTCTTGTCTATGTTTGACCCCTTATGCAATGCATATACAAGTGGGAGAATGTTGAGAAAGGTGTTGTAAACCTTGCATAAAATATTTAATATTTTGTAAAGTTCTAATTCATCTTGAAATTGGATACCACATTTTGGATAAAGCAATGTTTTCCAAGGAATTTGTAACATTGGAAAAATGTCTTTAATGTATTTGGTGGATCACATGAAGACATATCATCTCAAGCACAAGAATTAAATAAAGTCATATGCACTTTTCTTTGGAGGTTGTAATGCCGATGCAAATAGTGACTTTATCAAACTAGTTAGCTTTTGGCATAAATAGTGACTTTATCAAAATAATATCAGAACCATGCTAACAAAACCCTTCCTGAATTCTCATACCTAACCTAGTCAAGAGTTCCTCATAGAACCATTATGTAATTAATCTCTATGAGTTATATTTTTTGAAAATGTCATTTACATGCATGCTTTTTTTTGCTATGTGCTCTAAAAAAGTGTGCAGAAGACAATCCAATCTCTTGTAGATCTATATGTCTTTTGGCATGTAAATCATTGTGTGTGTGTGTGTCCAATCTGTGTGTGGCAAAGACAATGAAAGGCATGATCTACCCATGAAAACCAGGCACGTTGAGGGATTTTGGTTAATTAGGTGCATGAAGCCATTGAACAAAGCATACAAAGGCACACACACCATAGCATGGTTGGATGAAAGCTTTCTTACTAATCTTGAGTTTATGTTTGGTATGATAGAAGCTTATTATGAGGCCACAAGTTTGTGTGCAAGGTCACGCCTATCAATCTTCAATCTCTTGAATGCTATATGCAGTGTTCAAATGTGATGGGTCTTTGAAAGTTCTATGACTAGCATTAGAGTGTGAAGGAATCATACATTCAACCACAAATGTTAATACACTTTGAAGGTGTGAACTTGCACATTTCAAGGCATCACCTACAATTTCACATTAATTTCAATTGAGGCGAGCAGATCTGAAAAGCTCTCAGATTGTAATGACTTTCACCTCACAGGTCATTTTCCAAGGTAAAAAATCCATTGTGCATGCCGTGAGATCTCTATTGAAGGCTATCATGTTTGCATGGAACGAGGAGAACAAAACAAATTATATCCCTGTGTGTGAGGTCGTGGGCCTACAAAACTCACAAAGGCCATTCATGACAACAACCTTCATAAAAAATTTGCTCACAATACAAGTGGTTTTAATAAATTTACGAATAGGGAAGAGGATCCACTAGTTGTGCACCCTAACTTCGCATTTCTCAAAATTTTAGTTTTACAGCAGCTTGGCAAGTCCTCTGCTTATAACTTTTGTTTCAGGGCCACATCAGCATGCTTTTTGTCAAGGTGTCCAAAAAGGCCCAAAAAAAAGTGCTACCAATACTTGTGCATTCACATCATGGGTAGTTGAGTGCTGACATGGCATCACATGATTGGTTGCTTTTTAGATCAAAGGAATACATTTTGTTTAAGCTAAGGTAGTCATGTCACAACTATTAGACATTATATAAACAACTACTATCACAACTATTGAAACATGCTCAACTAGTGGGCCCTCTCTCCTAGTAAGTTTTGGAGAGCACTATTAAATTTAACCTTTTCTAAATTATTTAGAAGCCATTTAAATCTAATTTTAATAAAAAAATTGTTTAAATTGTTTGTGTTTACATCTTTCTATTGCAATTAAAGATTTATATTTTTTTTAAAAATATGTTTAATAATTATTTTAAAATAATTTAAATTTTTAATAATTTTTATTTGAAATGTATTTGTATTTTCAAAATTTTAAATTATTTTTATGCTTAATAACTTTTTTAAATGATTATTTTTTAATACTTTTAATTTGAATTGTATTTGTATTTATAGTTGATGTTATTTTTAAAAATGTCAATATTATTTTATTATAAATTTATAGTTTTTTTAAATAATTTTTATATTTAACAATCTTGTAAAAAAGATTTAAAAATAATTTGTATGATTGTCAATTTAAATTGTATTTAATGTTTATCTTTGTATATAATTTATTTATATGTTTACTAAAATATTACATTCCTATAACATGTTTAATAATTTTTGAAGAGTAATTTAAATTTAATCCTCATAATTTTGATTAATTTAATGTTTAGTGATTATTCTCTTATTTAAATTATTTATATGCTTACCATAAAAAATATTTCTACTCTTAATAAATTTTAAAAGTGACATAAAATTGATTCATATAAACGCTTTGATTTACTTTTAAGTGCTTACATTTTTCTTTCAATTATTATTTTATTTCTAATTTTATTAAGAGCTTATGTCTTTATTTAAATTATTTGTATGTTTAATAATTTTTTAAATATTGATGTAAACTTAATCCTTACAACCATTGTTTAAATTTCTATTACTTTAGCTTAAAGTAGTAATCTTGAGAGTGATAACCTTAACCCCATACAATTTCAATAGAACATTTTATATAAATTGAATGCTCTTTTCAATCTAACTTATCTTATAAGAACATTTAATGTTGTAGACTCAACTCTTCACATTAAAATCAAATTCATCTTTTGATGATTTAACTTCCCATGGTTTGTTTTGAAGAAGAAATGTGGGCCTAGAGTTTTCATAATTTGAAATTGTCAACCATGTCTCATTCTTTGAACCTGGTTGTGAGGCCTGTCCCATCTTGAGTCTACTTGTATAAAAAATATTAAACCTCTTATTTCATAATTCAAACTAAGAAAAGATTTAATATATTTTCAAAATAAAAGTAATTAATAAGAAACAAAATATAGCAATTGATATTTCAAATATTTAAATACTAAAAAAATATTTAAGTTTATTAAAGTGAATATAAAATATCCCTTTAAGTTATTTCACCTCATAATTTACAAATAATTACCATATATTATATATCATAGACATATTTATGTATTTGTCATAATAATTTAGATTTTGATATTTAAATGTGTTAAGATTTTGATGATTACATTTATTCTTAATCAACTAAGTTGTTATTTTAGGTAAGGATTGATTTATTTGAGTATAGATTGGTGGAAATTATTATCGGAGAAGTCAATATTTGAATGCAACATATAAGCCATTCACTAGTGAAATAAAGTAAGCACAATAAGATGTCTACAATATAAAAAAGAAGTTCATAGCTCTTTATTATTTATATTTATATTTTAGAAATTGAAAAACATTTTAAAAATTTAAACAATGGTTGTAAGGACAAAGTTTACATCAATATTTAAAAAATTATTAAACATAATGTTGATGAATGGTAGCTTAGGTCAGATATAAACGATGATTGCTATAAGCATCATCATCGTTTATATAAGATCAATTGCTCTTCATATTTAATATTTCTAAAATAAGTAAAATCGAATTTTATAATGCATGTATAAAATCGAAGTTAAATAAATGATGTTAGAAATTCACATTGAATAAAATCGGAATTCACATAATATATATCCGCCATGTGTGAGGGGTATGTGTGTTAAGTGTGTTAACCGAATGATAGTTGGTTGTAAAGGAAACCCGCATGCCCAAAGGGACACATCCCTTGAGCAGACATGTCTCCATGTGTAGAGACACATCCTCTCAAGAGACGCATCCCTTGGGGGCGGGTCTCCTTACATACAAAAGGGAGTTCCACTCTTGATATGCAAACATTGAAATTTATTAATGTTCTGCAATCAACACATTCAACAAAAGAGAAGAAATCTGGAAATCAATTTTTGACTTATAATTTCTCACACAAAATTTCAAACTTTAGTTTTTAAACTTAGATTACTAGGATCCTATTTGATACAGATTTGATTACATTTACATGGTATCAGAGCCACGTTGTGTGAATCCAAATCAAATATAAAATCAAATTGCTCAAGAAATTTGTATTTTCTAAAAATCGAATTCACATCACATTCTTCATAATGTCAAGTGTGATCAGATTTGAAGATCGTCTTGCAGGAGCAAATAAATTTACATCATGGAAATTTAGAATCATGATGATCCTAAAACAGAATAAACTAGACTCACTTATGAGAGAAAATAAAAGGGAACCAGAGGCTGAACCTAAGAAAATTGAGAACTTTGTGTTCTATTCAGCCCTATCTAGCCAAACATCTAACAACACCCACAACTGGGTAATTGATAGTGGTTCTTCTAGACACATCACAGGATTCAGAGAACACCTGAACACTATGACTAAAAGGTCTGATGAAGTAGTAACCATTGGGGATGATTCTGCACACCCTGTAAAAGGGGTTGGAACTTGCTCCATCAAACTAAAATCTGGTCTCTCTCTTCAACTTACTGGAGTCCTATATGTACCTAGAATTAAGAGAAATCTAATATCCATCTCTGCCCTTGAAGACAATGGGTATAGAGTTACCTTTATGGATGGGAAAGTCTTAGCATGGCCTAAAAACTCAACAATCAAGAAAGCCCAAACCATAGGTGTAAGACAAGGGTACCTCTACAAACTTTGCACTGAAGTTAATCAAGCCCTTACTCTTGACACATTTGATTCAAATGAGATTTGGCATAGAATATTAGGACACCTTCATTTCTGTGCCCTACTTGCTGTGGAAAAACTTGTAACAAGCTTACCTAAGTTAAAACCATCTAATGAAGGAACTTGCAAAGGTTGTGCCTTAGGAAAGAATACAAAGGGGTCCTTTCCCAATAGTGTGAGCAAAACCCTAAATGTGTTAGAACTGGTTCACTCAGACTTATGTGGACCCATGTATGTACCCTCTAAAGAAGGATTTCTATACTATGTCATATTTGTAGATGAATTCTCTAGGAAAACCTGGATCTATTTCCTTAAATGTAAAGAGTCAATAGAAATCCTCAAAAGGTTCAAAGAGTTTAAAGCCCTCACTGAAAACTTCTCTGGGAATAAAATAAAAACGTTAAGGACAGACAATGGGAAAGAATACACCTCTGAGATCTTTAAATAATTTTGCATGAGTGTTGGAATTAAGAGGGAGTTCACAGTTGCCTACAACCCTCAACAAAATGGGGTTGCTGAAAGAAAAAATAGAACCATTGTAGAAGCTGCCAAGGCAATGTTACTGGACCAAAACATTGAAACTTCTTTCTGGGCAGAAGCCTCTAGGACTGCTGTCTATATCCAAAATAGATTCCCTCATTCTCATCTTGATAACAAAACTCCTGAAGAAGCCTTTATTGGCATAAAACCTGACATTAGTCACTTTAGGATCTTTGGGTGTCTTGTCTATATTCATGTGCCCAAAGAGAAGAGATTCAAGCTAGAACCTTTTAGAAAGAAGGGGGTATTTGTGGGTTATAGTGAAACCTCCAAAGCCTACAGGATATTCATACCTAGGCGAAACAAATCGAATTGAGTAGAGATGTCATCTTTGAAGAAGACATTGCATTCAAGAGGGAAAGAAGTTCTAGTGAGATAGAAACCTATTCCCCTAGAGTACCTGAAGAGGAACCTGCTCCTAAGATTCAGAGGGAGCATCCTGAGGAAATGCCACATGAACTACCTTCTAATTCAGATGAGAATACAAATGACATCGGCAGAAAGAGACCACTTTGGGCCAGAAAAATGATCAAAGAAGCCGAGGATCATACAACACCCAAAGGAACATTCAGGGAGAGTAAAAGACCCAAATGGTTCTCTAGTTATGTTGCTTTAATGAACAACATCATAAACTCAAAACCTGCCAGTGCTACAGAAGCCTTCAAACATCAAGCTTGGAAGGATGCAATGACGAAGGAATATCAGTCCATCCTAAAGAATGATGTATGGGATATAGTGCCTAGACCAAAAGAGAAATCTGTTGTCTCTTCTAAATGGCTCTTCAAAATCAAGCATGCTGCTGATGGCAGTATAGAAAAACATAAAGCACGTTTTGTGGCTAGAGGCTTTTCTCAAAAGGAAGGCATTGATTATGAAGAAACATTTGCACATGTTGCCCGTTACACATCAATGAGAGTAGTATTAGCCATTGCAGTAGCTAAAGGCTGGAAGATCCATCAAATGGATGTGAAAACTGCCTTCCTGAATGGAACCATTGAAGAGGAAGTCTATCTGGAATAGCCTAAAGGTTTTGTGATACATAAATCTAACTCACATGTGTGCAGGCTGAAGAAAGCTCTCTATGGACTTAAATAGGCTCCCAAGGTTAGGTATGAAAGAATTGACAGCTATCTCTTGGGATTAGGATTTTCCAAGAATGATGCTGACTCCAATCTCTACTTCAAGGTAATCAAAGGTGATATGCTAATAATTATTTTATATGTTGATGACCTGCTGATAACAGGAGAAGATCACCTCATTGCTCAAGGGAAGCAGGATCTAATTTCTGAATTTGACATGAAAGACTTGGGCATTCTACACTACTTCCTAGGTTTAGAAGTATGGCAGAAATCAGAGGGCATTATACTAAACCAAGGGAAGTATACAATTGATATTCTGAAAAGATTTGGAATGTTAGATTGTAGACCAATGTCCACACCTATGGAAACCAACCTTCACAAATTGAAAGAAGCAGCAACAGAATCCAAATGTGCAGATCCAACCCTTTATAGGCAAATGATTGGATCCTTGATGTATCTGGTTAACACCAGACTCGATATTTGCTATGCAGTGAATGTTCTTAGCCAGTTCATGTGTGAGCCAAAGGAAATTCACTTAATGGTTGTGAAACATATTTTGAGATATCTTCAAGGAACTATTGGATATGGTCTTCTTTACAAGAATGATCAACTAGATCTACATGGGTACTCTGATTCAAATTGGGCTGGAAGTATAACCGATCGGAAAAGCACATCAGGATGTTGCTTCAGTTTAGGATCGGCTATGATCTCCTGGATTTGCAGAAAACACTTCAGTTGCACAGAGCTCAACCTAAGTTAAATACATTGCAACCTCAATGGGAGAAAGAGAAGCAGTTTGGCTTCGTAAATTGCTTGTGGGACTCTTTGGTGAGCCCTTGAATCCTACAATTATTCATTGTGATAATCAGAGTTGCATCAAACTCTCTGTGAATCTTGTCTTTCATGATAGATCTAAACACATTGAGATCCCCTATCATTATGTAAGAGATATGGTGGAAAGGAAAGTGATTCAGTTGGAGTATATTAGTACAAATGATCAAACTACAGACATTCTCACCAAGCCTCTCTCCCGAATCAAGGTAGAGCACTTCAAGAAGAAACTTGGTATGGTTGAAATGTAATTTGTTATTTATGTTTAAAATACAAATTGTTTATAAATTGTACTAATATATAAAGATGTTTAATGTGTAAACTCTTTTGTCATGTGTGTGACTCCATGACTTTATGGGCCTACTCCCCCTATGTACATTATTGACAGGTGACGATCTTTCTAATAATGAACACTTGTATTTGACATTATAAAGTGACGACTCTACAATGATAAACTATCATGATAGATATCATGTGACTTGATATATGTGGTCATGTCATGATAGTATCTCTTGGACACTTTGATGGATATCATGGGACTTGATATCATTTGAAGATCATTGTGATCCTTAAGAGATAATCATGGTGGATATTTATATTCGTGGATATGCCATGAATTATAGTAGACATCATGTGACTTGATGTCAGTGCACATACCATAATGGAGATGTGTTATGAAGAATGTCATGTGACTTGACAACATTGAGAAAACATAGCATATCTTTGACATCACGTGTGAAGGTGATATCTCCACTTATTTGATTTGAAATATCTTCCCTAGCTAAGAGGGAGTGTTGATGAATGGTAGCTTAGGTCAGATATAAACGATGATTGTTATAAGCATCATCATCATTTATATAAGATCAATTGCTCTTCATATTTAATATTTCTAAAATAAGTAAAATCGAATTTTATAATGCATGTATAAAATCGAAGTTAAATAAATGATGTTAGAAATTCACATTGAATAAAATTGGAATTCACATAATATATATCCGCCATGTGTGAGGGGGTATGTGTGTTAAGTGTGTTAACCGAATGATAGTCGGTTGTAAAGGAAACCCGCGCGCCCAAAGGGACACATCCCTTGAGCGGACGTGTCTCCACGTGTAGAGACACGTCCTCTCAAGAGATGCATCCCTTGGGGGTGGGTCTCCTTACATAAAAAAGGGAGTTCCACTCTTGATATGCAAACATTGAAATTTATTAATGTTCTGCAATCAGCACATTCAACAAAAGAGAAGAAATCTGGAAATCGATTTTTGACTTAGAATTTCTCACATAGAATTTCAGACTTTAGTTTTTAAACTTAGATTACTAGGATCCTATTTGATACAGATTTGATTACATTTACACATAAAAATAATTTAAATAGGGATGAACTTTTATGTAGCACAACACTGGTAGGGATTAACGAGACAGGTTGGTCGTAGCATGGATGTGCATGTTGCATGGATAGGGTAGGAATCCATGCCCTGGTGCAAATATGGGGTTGGATAGCTGTTTTCGTATCGATATTGTTCATCAACACATTTGTCAGGCATCCACAACCACATGCTTTTTGAGATTTGTTTTTTGTAGGTTGAATGTCCAAGCTGGCAAAGGTGGCATGATTTTGCAAGTAAGTAATCTTTGCATGTACAAGTTAGCATCAATTTAGGCATGATTTTAGATGAAATCACACACAAGTCATTTTAATATTGAGAGACGTGAAAGCTTTTTCTTTGCCTTGCATGTGACAATTATCTTCCTTATTGCAATCATAGTGGTGAAAACTAAATCGTTTAGGTAGTTTTTTTTTTTGCATAACTTGCAAATGAGGAGTTCATTTTTCAAGTGTGAATAGTCGACATAAATCTCTTTCTAATTTGAAGATTTTATTGTCAAGATGATTAAAAAATTGTGTTTAACACATATTTTTTCTCTTCCTTTAATAGGAAAACTTTAAGTTTCTAAGTGAAAAATTAGGCACATATGATTATTGTATCTTTTGATTAGCTACTCAAATTGAGTATTGCTTTTGTGAAAGTGAATATCACTTGCCAATTTCATTGGAAACAATATTGCACTCAATTATAAAGTGTCATTATTCGCTCAATTGAAATTGTTATATGCAATTAAGAGAGTGATGGGCGGGAGTTCTCAAGGGTGTGTGTGTTTGAATTCTGCAGTGGGCATGTCTGTGGAGGTGGATGGGGTTGATGAAGATGAGGATGTTGATGCTGATGGATCTATTGAAGACAAGGATGTTGTCGTTGATGCTATTGCGTGCTTGTTGGAGGTGTCACTATTTCCTTTGGAGGAGTCGTTGGTGGCTTCTTTTGTGTGGTTTGTGTCCTCTAATCTCTTTGTTGGCATCGAGGCTTTTTGTGTCGGCTTTTCTATTTCCTTTACGAAAGCTCTTCCTCTTTCCCTTGCTCTCCATCTACCTCACCTTCTCTTCTATTGGTGGACAGTGAAGAGTTTTCTTTTCATTCTTCATGTTCTCTAGGTAGTTTTGATGTTGTGTGCAGGGTTGGGGGATGTTCTTCTTTGGCGGGCTATTGTTGTGGCTTTTTTTGTTTGGGATTGTGCGCCATGGCTTTTCTCTACTGGCGGCTTGTTGTTTTTGCTATGGATTTTGGGGAGATGGCAAAGATGGATCTTTGTCACTCTTGTCTCTTTTGCTCAAGGAGCTGCTCTTCTTCAAGTTTCGCTCTCTCCAGCTCTGGTTTTAGGGGTAAGGTATGCCTTTGGGCCTTGCTTGGTTTCTTCTCTTTGGCGCTTTTTGGTTGGAACCCCATTCTCTTGGGTTCGTTCCTACTATTCTGTTTTGGTTGGTTGGTTCCTTCTCCATGGTGTTTTGTTGGTTTGGTTGGGGGGTTATGTTTCCTTGGCTTCTTTTAATGGGGATAGTTGTTGAGGCCTGTTCTTGTGCACTCTATGTTTTGTTCCAGATTTAGTGTCTGGATTGGTGCCTTGTTGTGAACCCCCTTTGGGCTGTGAATATTATTCATCTTTTGGGGTTTGTTTCCTTTTTGGAATATCTTTGCTAGGTTTTCACTGCTATTGCTTGGTGGAGTTGTTGGTGTAGAGCAATGTGTTGGTAAGAGATTTCTTGCAGTATATGGTATTTCTCCATGCTTTTTGTGGTTCATTGGATGATGGTTGGGTTTGTTTTCACACTTTTCCTGAACACCTAGATGATTTTTATGTTGAAGGATGCTAAGGTGGCCCTATAGTATCCTGCCAAGCCAAAGGAGGTTATGACTACCTTTACTTTTTGAATCCTTTCTTTCCTCCAGGTTCTTTTGTTGGAGTCTTCTATGGAGGTGAAGTTAGATCCTTTTGAGGTGGAGGTGTTTACTATTGACTTGGTGGAAACTTCTCTTCCTTTTTGTTCATTTTTATTGAGGTGGAACTTGTGGGTGCAAGAGAGTGTTGGATTTGGTGGTAAGTGTTCTTATGTCTTCCTCTCTATTAGAAGGGAGCACTCTCTATTTGAGGAGGAGATTGGGTTGGTTGTTCCGATAGGTTGGATCTATATGGTGGTTGATGGGTTTCAGTGTTTTGGTTTCCATTCCAACTTCCCTATTGAGGTGGGGAGTTTGTTTTTGCTTGTTCACATGCATCATAGGGATATGATGGTAATTATCATGAGTAAGTTGATGGGTTCAAGGTCCCCTCCAAAACATGGTTGTAAAGGGTTTAAGGTCCCTTCAAAACCTTTGGGTTCTAGATCCCTGTAAAATCTTGGCTTAGGGTTTGAGGTCCCTTCAAAACTTGTTTGTTGCAACATGTAGGTTGTTGTTGAGGGGCTACAATTTGGTTAGCTGATTATTTTTCTTGCAACATCTTTGCCTTGTACTGGGTTTTAGGTCCCCTCGAAACCTTCTTGTAATGGGTTTCAGGTACCATCAAAACCTTCTTTTCCCTATCAAAAAACACAAAGTACCAATTTAGGGAGGATCAAAATAATCAAGGGGGTTTGTCATTGTCATCATGCCTTGAGCACTTTATATTTATTTTACATTTCTTTTGTGACTCTAAGTTTGCAACTCAAAGAGTGTGGGAATGATTGAAAATAAGTATGGATAGTTCATCTCCTCCACCATCACTTGTCGCTACATGAGATTCCAAAAATGCTTCACAAAGAGCATCAAGAGATTCTTTCTAGCAAAACATCACTTCTTGCATCAGAATTCATAGGTGATTCACCGAGAGCATCCACAAATTCTTTACAACAAGATGTCACATCATTTCTTTGGTACATGTACTACATTATTCTTCGCATGGAGCATTTGAGAAGCATTGAGAGAAACCATCATCATCTTATGGGGGGGCTACATAGTGTTTCTTCATTGTATCATTTCTCTTTTGGAAAGGAGTTTTTATTTCTCATAGGGTTTTTCTCCTTTACTTCACTTTGAGAAATTTGAACATAAGTACCTAACATGGCCTAGTACCTGTGACTCATCATTAGTTCATATATTACTCCCTAAGTTGCACCTAAGGGTCTGGGGTGTTGGTGTAAATAGTGACTTTATCAAACTACTTAGCTTTTGGAATACCTAGAGAGAGTCTTATTCACATTGCTTAAGTTTCCACTTAGGGACTTCTAGAGTTTTTCCTCACCTCTTGTGGTTGAGACAAGTGTCCTTACTTTTTGAGACACCTCTTGCATGGTCACTTGCCACTCACAGAACACTTGTAATGTGAGTTAACAAGTGTTCCATCATTTGAGGGGTAGTCAATTATTGTGTTTGACTTTCCTACCTTCACCACCTTGCCTACATAAGTAAGGTTACTATGTACATTCAAATAAACTCTTGTATCAATCTCTTGATAATATCGTTTGGCTTATTGTGTGCTCATAGCTTGTGGAAGTTATCTCAAGTTTTTTTCTTTTTGATCTTGTAAATCATAATAGTAATGACTCGTAGATCTAGTCAAACTTGGGTGTCCACCTTAGAAATGTCACTTGCGTGCATTGATTAGAAAATTTAGTAAGTTTTCTTGTTGATTCTATGATACAAATAGAGTGCTTGGAATAGGATATTTGCATGTGGGGAGCGGATGAAATATAGGATTATGCTATCAAATATAGGATTATTGAAGAGTGTTGATCTTCTGTTGCTCTTGGTTGTGACATTACAATGGCCATGGATTTATATGTTAGTTATGATGCTATTGGATTGTTCATATGTTAGAGATCATCTATTAGAATTGATAAAACATATTTTTAGTTGAAGATATTATCTTTCTCTTGATAGAGCACAAATACTTTGATATTGTATTATATTGTTAAATAATGCATTGAGTGTGCTTTGGAGGCTAGATATTTTGAAAGGGTTTTCTTAGGGTATATCTTGTAATATGTGTTCATTTCTCTTTTGGAACACTTTGATTTTAATCTATCTTGCAAATGTTAGACTAATATGATTTCCAATAATTAAGCATCAATGTAAAGTTGTCTAGGTATAGTACTTGTGTTAGATTTCTTATAGTACCTCATAGGTCACTCCTTGTGAGAAATTTACATTGACAATGTAATAAAGAGATCATGTTGGAATATTATTTCATAATAGATTTTTCCTCTCAAGGAGACCGTCCCTTTGAAAAGACTTGTTATACTTGTTCTCTATTTATCAATATAAGTATATGTTTAGCTATTTTTTTATAACTATGTTCTTTTTAGGGCCACTTTTGTAACAAAAATAGTTTAGTGGCTTGCTACAACTACCTATTCTATACTCTCACTTTGTCATCACATGGATCTTGGTGACCAAAAAGTGATGAATAGTGGAGTCCTAACCATTTTTAGTTAATTTATTTCTTGAAATAATGGTCCAATCTAGAAATGTTATTCCGAGGGTTTTAAAATATACTCAAACAACTATTTTTTTGGCTAATCATATTGAATAAATGTTCCAAGACTCAAACAATAGTTGTATATGGCCTTGAGCTTTCATGTACCTTTGGGTATATTGAAAGACCTTCTAGATTTAGGTGAAGCCTCACCATAGGAATTCATCAACTATTTGCAATCTTTAGTACACTAGTTAGCAACTAGCGCTAGGAAGTTAGACTCTTTATACCTTGGAGATAGTATAATATAGTTACTTGAAGGTGGAATCATCCATAGTTAAATCATTGAAATATCAATTGATTCACCAATGAATGACAAAACATACCCTAACTCTAGAATTTTCCTTCTTACGCCCTAGCTATGAATAAATCAGGGCATATATTTTGGAAGAGACTTCTAGATCATAGAAAGATTATACATATTCAAGCAAATCTACACAAATCTAAGGTGATTCATATAATTTTGAGAAAAAATGTCCAACAATATGTGGGTTAGTGGGTTGTTGCATTTTGAAAGAAGGAATTATGCCAGTTGTGTGTCAATAGTTCAACTACAATTGCAATCTTCTAGTTTGGGAGTAACTTCTCTCAAATTGGGAGGAATTTGACAATTATGTCTAAAAAATTCATCCATTAAGTATTATCCATAAAAACATTATAGGCAATTTTTTGGTCATCGAAGCACCTATACCATAGTGATATTCTTGTGAGCTAATTATTTTGATATAAAACTCCAATACACTTTTTGATAACCTCATATAAATATATTTTTTGACAAGCATTATTCTCATCTGGCTTTGGAAAAACACGATACCAAACTTGATGCATAATTCAAGACCATTAAAGAGTTAGTTTTTGCCTTGCAATGATTACACAAATTTGATAAGATAACAAAAAATAATCTCACATTTCAAGGCTTAGTAGTAAAATGATTTACTACATGTGGCCCTTTCACATCTTCAACCACAAGGACAACATAGTGGTCAACATAGCTCCTTTGGAAATAGTTTCAATTTTAAAAATCACACCTTTTGGGGGACTGCCACAATGCACATCCAAATTGGATTCCCAAATTTAATAGAGATGACTCTACCACTTGAATTTATTGAGCACAATAATATTCTATACCTTAAATCTAACCCCCATGTTGTAGAAGGTATTATAGGCTCATTAATTTTGGGACATAAATGTCATATAATAGTATCAATGGTTTGAAGATACTATTGGAAACTTGGGATGAGGCTCACAAAGGTCTATAAATTTGATGATTCACTACATGTGGCCCTTTCACAACTTTAGCCACAAGGACAACATAGCTCTTTTGGACACAATTATGTTTCAAAAATCACACATTTTGGAGGAGGGAACATTTCACAAATGTACACCCAAATTGGATTTCTAAATTTAATGGAAATGACCCTACCATCTAGATTTCACGACCATAATAATATTCTACCTTAAATCGAACCTCTATGTGATAGAAGGTATTTATAGCCTCGCTAAATTTGGGACATGATGCCATAAAATAATACCAATGGTTTGAGAGGAATGCTAGAACACCAACTTGGGATGAGGTTTGCAAAGGTGTACTTAGTTAATCTAGCCCTAGTACTTATAATGACTTTATTAGAGCATTAACCAAGCCATGACAAAGTAGTTTATCCACAAATACCAAACACACATTGAACATCTAGCCAATTGGGCTAAGGACTTGATTATGTTTTTTTCTTTCAACAATCTCTTCATTAGTGGCTTAAAAGGGGACATTTGAATTGAGCTAAAAATGTTTAACCCAAGAGACATGATAGAAACCATTAGGTTAGCCAAGTTGGCCAAAGACAAAATTTTCATCCAGTGTCATATATATAAAACCACACAATTTCAAAGTCTACCACCTACTTAGTCCCTAATAACTCCAACCTCAAGTGAGACCAATTAAGCACTTTAGTGATGTTGAGATGAAGGATCACATAATAAGGGGTTATGCTACAATTGTGATGAAAAGTATTCCCCAAGTCACAAATGTATGGAACAAAAACTATATCCCCTTGATGTGGAGTTGCTCATATCTTTGAAGACTTGGAGCAAATGGAGATCACTTCCATTGAGGAAGATCATGTGCTAGACTCCCATGATGGCCTTTCCCTAGATATTTCAATGCATTTGTTGGCTAGAATAACCACATCAAAAATGATAAAGGTTAAGAGGTACTTCAAAAAGCAACCTTTAACTATTCTAATTGATTTGTACAATGCCCATAATTTCTTGGACTCTAAAGTAGCTAAATATGTAGATTGTTACATGTATCCATGCTCTAATTTTGAGGTCATGATAGCTAATGGGGGAGTATTGGCATGTAAGGGGAAATGCACGAATGTCTAATTTTTAGTAGATGATTGTAATTTGAAATCCAATATATTTGTCCTTCCACTAGAAGGTTGTGATGTGGTTCTAGGATCACAATGGTTACATACACTTGAATCCAACATGTGGAATTTTTTAGAAATGTGGATGCAATCTACAACCAATGGCTATAAATACACTTTCACAAGGCTAAAAGTAGACCCAAAAACTTCATTAGATCCCATTAAATGAAGAAGTTATTAAGAAGGGGTCTTATGGTGTTATGGCTTAGCTTTGTTCTCTATACCTCATACAAACATGCATCTCCAATCAATCATTTGAGTTGCTTGAATTTTTTTCCAAACATGCCTCATTATATGCAAAGCCACATGGATTACCCCTTAGTGCTCCCATGATCATGAAATTAAATTAATTCTAGATAGTATGTCACCTAATATTTATTTGTATTCATTTTGTGTAGAAGACCAATATTGGACAAATAGTGCAAGAATGACTAGAAGTAGGGGGCATTCAACCTAGTGCAGCCCATACTTTTTTCAAGTGCTCCTTGTTTATAAAAGGATGGTACTTTTCTCTAGAATTAGACAAAATCATTATTAAGGATAAGTTCATGATTCCTATGATTGATGATTTGCATGAGAACGACTTCTTTTCTAGAATATATTTAAAGTCTAGATATCACTAGATCTACCTACATGAAAATAATATTTTTAAGATTGTGTTCTAAAATCATGACTTTTTTGTTATGTCGTTTGGCTTTACTAATACTCCACCTACATTCCAAAGCTTGATAAATTAATTTTTTTAGTGCTTTCTTAAGAAATTCATTTTGATATTCTTTGATGGCATGCTCATCTACAAGAGGAATTGAGAATAGTACCCCCTTCACCTTAACCAAACCCTCCAACTTCTTTCAACAAAGTAGTTATGTGCAAAGCATTCCAAGTGTTTTCTTTCCAAACATAGGATGAATATCTAGGGCATATTGTATCAGCAAAGGGTATTAAGTTCAACTCTAAAAATGAAGATATGAAAACTTGGACCAAACATAAAACTTTCAAAATTATTTAGGGGTTCTTAGATATCATAGTCTATTTTGGGATTTTTTTAGAATAACGGTAAAATTGGTGTCCTATTAATCATTGTTTTAAAGAAAAATACATTCTTGTGGTTAGAAGCAAAAAATGATTTTAATTTCCTCAACCATGTTATGTGCACTACACTTGAACTTGCTCTATATTACTTATTCAAATCCTTCACCATTAAATGTGATGCTTTGAGAAATGGCATTGGAGCCATATTAATGCAGGAAGGGAAACCACTAACTTTTACAAGCAAGTCACTTGCTAGGAAAAATCTTGTCAAATCAATTTATGAGGAACTGCTAGATATTCTTCATTTTGTCAATACATGGAGGCCATATTTTGTGGAATGACATTTTTATAAAATTATACCATCATAGCCTCAAGTATTTCTTAAAATGTACATCCTCTCCTAGACAAAAAAATAGGTCACAAAATTATTAGGCTATGACTATGAAATTATATGTGCAAAAAGATGAAGGAGAATGTGGTGGTAGATGCCCTTTTGCAGAAGTTTGATGACTAGGGAACATCATATGCTTTATCCTTATTGATTATAGATTTATTGTAGATGCTACAATATGAATGGCAGTAGGACGCCCAGAGTCAATAAATTCTTCATTAGCTAGCAAATGATCCCACAACTAAGATTGTGTAAAGTTGGTATGGAAAATATTTGTATTACAAAGGGTGAATGTTCTTTCTACACTTTCTACTTTTTGGGCCCAAATTTTACATGGATTAAATACATCCCCTTTTGTAGGGCATTCAAGTTTCTTAAATAAATCATGTAGACACCTTAAATTGACACATCATCATTACCTGACTATTTTTCAATAATTGATTGAATACAAACCTAATTATTCAATTAATTATCTCATTCCCATCTCCTTATTAATTAAATAATGAAACAAAAGAAAATTAAGGTGGGGCATTATGAGGGCTTGAAATATGAGGGTGAGCCAAATATGGTAGGAAATACACCTATTCTCCTTTATTTCATTAGGAAATGAGATCCACACCATGAAAGGACTGTCAACCAAAAGGCGAGTCAAGTTAAGGTGTGAATCTACTGATTTCCTTTTATGCAAGGATGGGGGTCCTGATTAAACAACACTAAAGATTAAAAATAGCAAACAAACTCCAAAATGCAAGCTATAAAGTGCATCTAATAGATTAAGCCCAATTTTGATGGAAGTAGAAACTAAAATGCAGATCTGAAAAAGGGAAAATGATGTGTACCAGTCACCAAAAGTGCTTTTTCAAAGCTTACTGAGGACTCATTCACCCTATGGCGAATGGGTCCTATCTAGGGCTCTGTAAAAATGGTTTTTGGGTTCTCTTATGTTGTGTCTGCACTCCCAGATCCCTGATTTTCACAGTTGAACAACCAAAAATAAATCTTGTAGGTGAGTTTTCGTGAAATTACAAGAATGATGACAAGTGCAACTTTGACAACTTTGAAATTTTTCTCTTCAATAGATCTTCCACCTAAAACCTGCAAACACAAATCAAGAGAGAAAAATGTATTTTGTTGGTGAATGGGGGTTCACCTTGGTCAAACTCCATTTTTGTAATTAAACCTTATAATGAAATGAAATAGCGTGAAAGGAATGATGAATGAACTTGTAAGCCTATGTCACAACTCACCAAACCATTGTTTGAACCTTGGAATATGGATCTGCAACTAGCATGAAATGGCTTCAATGGATGTGGATCTTGATCTTGAAACTTGATTTGCAATAATGCCTTTGAATGCTTGAATGGGTCTTGAACACTACATCAACATATTAGCTCGAATAACATGCATGATGCAAGAAGACTTTGATGTGATAATAGGATCTTGGTTGCTGCAATAAATTTTCTACAAATCTACTCTTGAATGTTTTGAAATGCTCCAATAATGCTCTCTTGAAAATTCTAGGTGCTCATGAAAAATTGCTAGGTGAAACATAGTGAAATGACCTCTTATTTATACATATGTTAACATTAATTCCCGAAATTCAAATAACACAAGCCAACATGTGAATACACATTTGAAATCGTTGAAATACCGCCAAAAACATAATAAAAATTTAGGTCCTAGGTCTAAGTGATGACCCATTTGCCCTTGGGTGAACGGGTCCTAGGTCACTTACCTATGACCCATTCGCCCTTGGGTGAACGGGTCCTAGGTCACACATTCTCCAATGATAAATGTTATGTTATGACATTAATGAATGTCGGGTTTTCGTCTTCGGAAATTGCAATTAATTAGGCTTGGATTTGAATTAAAGGGGCCAATTAAGGAAAATTAACCTCAATTAATTAATAAAGCCCTAGACAAGTGTGAAAGTGTAAAGGTATACCTTACAACACCACACATAAGGCACAATTAAGTCCATTTTATTTAAAAGGGCCCTAAACTTAATGTGAATATGCAAAATACATATTGCAACACTAAATTAAGGCATAATTTAGTTCATTTTAATATTAATTCTCAAATTAAGTGTGAAAAAGGGATACATTTTCCTACACTACAAATAATATTTTATTATTTAATTAATAAAATCACTATTCATTCATTATTCGTCACTATTTACCTGCACCCATTTCTTAGCTTAAATCATTAAATCGCCTCCTCCTATAGTCCACCTTACATAAATAAATCCAATTATTTATTTAAGTCCCCCATCATTTTCCCAAAAATTAAATAAATATTTTATTTAATTAAAATCCCTCTTTTCCTCCACTTTCTATTAAGTGGGATAAACCACTTATCCCCTTAATCCCCTACTTGCACAACCTAATCCTAGTCAACCCCCCTCAAATCAGGCATATCCCCACACGTGTACAAAGGCATGACCTTTTGTATATAAGTTATGGGCCTTTGTACATGTGACACCATCCCTCTTCGGTACTCTAAAGTACCCTTTCCATCTCATCCATTCAACCTTCCCAAGGATAATCTCCACCCTTGATTCTCCCATCAATCCCTCTCCCTCCATCTCATCCAATCACTACATGCCACTTGTCATCCACTCCTTTCTTGAGATGTCTCAAGCGATCTTGTTCATTGATCTCTTAAACTCATCCTAGCCATCCATCTATTTTCCCAAAATCTATAAATCAACCCCAATCCAAGCCATCGTCTCCACTTTTTGAAGCAATTTTATGTTTCTAAAATCATGAGCATACATATCAAACTTAAATCACTTGGGAAAATCCATTTTCGAGTGCAACATGGAGTCTAACATAGGGTTTTTATTGCTAAATTTTATGTTTATTTGGATTTTCTTAGCCTAAAATTAGTGTTTGCTTGTTTCTTTGCGTTGTTCGATTTACTTGTTTAAATTGTTCACATAGGCACAAAGCACAAAATTCTCGCACACAAATAATAAAATACTTTTTTCTAGATTGGTATGAAAAATGATACATCAAAAACTAGTGATGGGGTTTGATATGTGCCAAAGAAAAAAGGAGATTGTGTTTTTAAATCTAGGTACTCTACAACTATAGTCAATTCCAAAAACAATATAGACCGACATATCCATGGATTTTATTGAAGGATTGCCTAAGTTAGGTTGGAAATTAGTCATTTTAGTGGTGGTTCTCCATGTATAACCACATTTGCTCATTGGCCCATATGTATCACACATCTACAATTGACAAGCCTTTCTTTACCAAATCTTCCACCTCCATGGCCTTGCCCACTTCCATTATCTATGACCATCACCCCCCTCCCCCCTTCGTCTCCCCGACTCCCCATTCCCTTCACTAGTAATTTTTGGCAGGAATTGTTCAAGTTGCAGGGAAGACAATTGAAAATGAAATTGACATATCACCTACAAACTAATGGTCAAACAAAAGTAGTTAAATGCTTTGAGACTTGTTTTCAATGGGATAAATGGACAACCCTTGTGAAATTGTGGTACAACACCTACTATCATTCTTTCACCAAGTTGATGCCATATGAACTTGTGTATACCCAACCTCTGTTATTCCTTGCTTACTTGCTAGAGATTTCCAAAGTACACTTTGTCAATTCCACTATTAGCAATCAAGCATATTTTCTTCGAACTCTCAAGGACAACTTGGTCTTGGATTTCAACTACATGAAACAACAAGACAATCAACAACATTTTATGCACACATTCGCCAAAGGGGACATTGTTTCCCTACATCTTCAACTATATAATTAAGCATCCCTCAAGCTTATATATATAAAGAAGTTAGCATCCAAATTATATGGACCCTTTCAAATGCTATAGTGAGTGGGTAAAGTGGCCTACATGTTGGATCTCCATCCATCCAAAATATGTTACTTTTTGTCTATTGTCTAAAGAAGGTCCTTAGCCAACACTTTGACATTCTATTGGCACTTTCTAAATTGAACAAAAAAGGATCTATCATCCTCAATCCATAGATTATTTTGGGCCAATGATTGCACTTAGTTTGTAACTACACCATTACAAGGGTTTTGGTTTAGTGTTGAGGATTGCAGCCAAAAGCCACCCCTTAAGAACTTCTTCACCAACTTCAACACTAGTTTCCACAGTTAAAGCCTTGAAGACAAGGATTTCCAAAGGAAAAGGCATGTGTAGGACCCTTATGTCCTAACTCTTTACTATTTTGAACATTATAATAATCTTAGTATAGTAATTTAGTTAAAATTACATCGTGTGGATGTATCCCGCATACGCCATGAAGTTATAATAATGTAGTGAGTTCATATTAAGTGGGTAGATTTATTCCACAATGTTTGTACCTCATAAGTCACTCCTTGTGACAACCTTATATGGATGTTGTAATAAGGAGAAGAATATCTTGGAATCACATTTTCTAATAGAGGTTTGGTTTCAAGGAGGTCGCTCCCATGAAGAGGCCTATGATACTTGTTCTCTATCATATCAATATTAGTATACTTGCAACTATTTTTTGAGTTGTATTATTTTTCACATGTTATATTTTTTATTTGATAATATTTAGTTGGTGTGGTCCCAACATGGATGGATGTATTTATTCATTTATATGAAGAATCAACTACAAGACAATTTTGTTTTACAATAGTCTAGGGCTCATTTTCCATGGTGCATATAGCTATTGACTTCTTGGCACTAGTAGTGAGTTTGTGGCACAATGATGCTAGATTGGAACTTGACTACCACTTGACTCTAGCACTAACAAAATTAGTGTAGGTTACTCATATCAATACTAAAACTCACATCAACTAAAAATAAGTAAAGGTGCAAATATTTGAATGAGAATCTAGCTCCAAGATGTTGAATTGAAATTGTTATTGGAATTGTTCACTTTAGTATTGAAAGCATAAAATTCAACATGGTAATAAAAAGACTATGCATAAAGGATGGCAATGCATGATAGTTTATGACATGTCAAAATCAATGTTGCTTACAATGTTTTTGGATTTAACTATGTCAAGATCTTTGACATCAACATTTTGGATTAGGCTTTGTGAACCATCAAGTGTTTTCTCTTCATGATGATGGATCACAAAGTGTGATATGAAATATTGATGTTAAAATCTTCACAGTAAACCCAAAAATATTGTAAGCATTACCATGGACTATGAAAATATCATGGTTATTAAAGTCAATGTTGGTCAAAATATTATTCAAAGTTAAGAATCACAACAATGATCTATGTTGGTGCTCTTTTCCTATGGTAGAATTTGTAATGCAAATATGAGAAATTGATAGATTTATTAGGTAATTGTGTAAAGGTAAAGGTAAATGTAAATGTAAAGGTCATTGTGAAGAAAGAAACCAATTCATTGTACAAGTACTCACTTATGCAAGCATTCCATAGGAGGATTGCTTTTCCATTTACCTTATGTATTGCCCAAATGAGGCGTACAACCCTACCCTTCTTTGGATTTGAACCTATGACCTCCACTCTAGAGTACACATTTCTTCACCATTAGACCAACTCAAGTTGTACTAATAATAATGGCCAACCAAGGTCACTCTTTAGCAATGGCCTTTATCTTTTGATTCTAAAAATCCAAAAAGAAACAAAAACTAATTCACACTTTCATCATGCTTGACATGCTAATGTTATCAAGATTAATAAGTACAAAACTAAATCTAAACCATGAAACAAGCATTCTTAGTGTTCCAATGCTAACATCTATGGTGCTTCTAAAACCATTTTTTCTTAATTTTAAAATGCAATTAATGACTTTGCAATGGCATAAGGTCCTATGCAAGTATAATTATCTATATAGTGTGTGCATGCAATAACCATGGCAAGTATGGAGGATGTTAACAAATATCCTCCATTAACACTAAATTAACAAGCATGCGGAAACTCACAAATGAGGTTTTGGAATTCTGCTAAGGAAAAAAGACTAGGCTCTACATTGTAAAAGATGCATTTGCCAATATTCAATGTAGTGTAATTGAAGTAAACAATGCTCATCATAAATGACACAATGATAAAAAAAGTTTGGTTTTAATATTGATTAATCTTTGGCATTCAAGAAAACTCATTGTGCTTGAGTAGGCAATTCTATTGGAAGATAGGTACTAGGTTCCCTTGGCACCAAATGGATATGGTTATTTTTAAAAGTTCCCTTGGCACCAAATGGATATAGTTATTTTTAAAGTTGGTATAACTAAAATCACAATTTGCTTGGTTGTAGTTTTAACTTTTTTCATGTCCCCTTTTACAATAAGTTCCTATGATGTTTTGTAAGCCAACTCCCTATTTCCTATGGGCTTAGGGAAATAATGCTAAGGAAATAATTTTATAACCTTTAAGTGGGTTATGCTTTTTATGCCTTCATAAAGTGACCACTTATAACTGTTTTTATAAAGTGGACACGTAGAGTGGGGTATTTGTAGTAACATTCTCATAAAGAGTATGCCTAGAGTGGGGGCTTTATAATTAAAAATATATATTTTATTTAATCCTCCTATGTGGCATTGGAAGAAACACTTCAGAATTTGAAGAGGTTTAATATTTTGGAGGAAGAGTTGGGCACCCAAGAGTATATTCAAGCAAGGCTTTTGGCCAAAGGATGCATGCTTTTTTATTTTCTCTGTCCCTCAAATAGATTGGACATCTTGTTCAGCTATCACTAGAGATTGGAAGATAGAAACCCCTTGATTTCCATCATTGAAGTAGTGGATGAAAACCTCTAATTCAGAATTGTGCAATCTCATCCAAAGTTTATGTTTGAGCTTCAAAGTTGCAAATCAGAATGGAGTTTGTTCATGGCAAAAATCATTGTTTGTGGAGGCTAACACCACCAATTTCTGTGGTAATTGGGTGGCTTTCATGGTGCCATATTTTTGGGTTTGAGCTGGCTTCCATTAGTGCCAAACTTGGTTTTTTCAGCTATTGTAGTGCCATATATGTTGGTTTTGAATGGCTAACTCAGCCCCATTCTTGCAAATTTGGGGTGGCATAGCTAGGATAGCACCATTAATTGTTGTTGTTTATTCTAAATTTTTAATAAGATTTGCAATTCCATAATTCATTTATTTTAGTGATAACTCATTGAATAAGGAATAAAAGTGATACATTGTGCAGGCTACTGTGTTGTCCGTTTCATAAGGATTGCATTTCACTGCTACAAATACATCTAATTTCTAGAAATTTAATATTCATTTCAATAATTTTGATTTGTGACAAAAAGAATTCAATCACAAAGTGTAGAAATTTGTGGCGTTAGTTTTATTTGTTTGAATATTACATAATATTCCATTTGGGGATATTACAACTTCAAAGTACTGTAGGAAATTGCTCAAGTCTTGGACTTACATGTGAATCAACTATAGATCTGAAGAATGTTTTTAAACGACTGCCTCAAGAAAGATTTTTTCTATTTGTGCATAAAACATCAGAGAAAAAGAGTTCATGTGCTAAAATATTAATTGACCATCTACATCAAGCATATTGATAAGCTCATTGCAATTACAGTTGTATTTGTTAGTGATACTATTACAGATACTGGTCATAAGCGATCTTTTGAGCTTAGGAAACATCATGCGAGATACATTTTCTACAGAATCAGGAGAAGCATTCAAATTATTCTAAAAAGATTTAAGATGGATGAAAAAAAGCCCAGAGATACTACAATGAAAGTTATTTACGAGTTGCCAAAGAAAATCTGAAAATGGGTTTAAAGATAGAGGAAGAAGAAGAATGCCATGAATACCGTTTCGCACTCAATCATTGCTGGCAATCTAATGAAGGCAATGGTGTGTATGACACCTCATATGCTGACACTGTAAACATATTAGGCCAGTACTCAAGTAACATACACAACATTAGTGACTAGCAATTAAAAAAATATCCACGTGCCTTAAAACAAATGAGTGATCTGTAAATATTGCATTAAGAGGGAGTTCATACGCTGGGTTGCAACTTGTCGATTCTATGATATTGTTTGGAAAATGGTGTGAATTGACATTGGTCAAGACGAAGGTGCTAATCAACTTATTATGCTATGGAAGAAACTGTTGTGGTTGAGATTGTTATACAACATTGGAATATGTCAATCTTTATCCTACCATATTAAAATGTTAGTATATATGAATTGCAATAACAATAAATCTGATATTTCATGCAAGTACAAAGCATATTGAAGTGTCATCATTGCCTTCATAAGCAGGTCAAACAAGACTGTACAAGTGCATTAAGATGATTATCAATGTCCTCCACAAAGCATTGTGAAAGTACAATTTTACTTTTTAGGTGTCTTTGGGTTAATGCAAGTTAATCCAACTTGGCACAATAAATGTTAGATTACTATGCTCTCTTTTCATGCCAAGGTTGCCCCTTCAGAGCCCTTGGTGCTAACAATTTCCTTCACCAATGCACTTTGTTGTCTTTTAAAACCACACCATCCTGCTTTTCGAAGACGCCAACTGCAACTGGCAGGTCACTATTTCCAAACAATCCTCCATGCCGTGTTTTTTCTAGTTAATTTATTTGACCACGAATGATAGTAGATAACAATTATTCACTGGCTGTCATCACGTAATTGAAATTTTTTGGCATCTTGAAAAGCTAAAAAACATCGTACAGTCATTTTCTTTCTCAAGAGCATTTGCTTTGTATTTCTAACATTTGGAAATAAAAGTAAGAACCACATTACAGTATTGCTTGTATCAATTCAGGTGAACATACAGTTTCCCAGATTCGACATTTTATGGAGATTACATGTTCCAATAGCTATATCAAAACAGAGAATTTTACAAAAGTTCCTTCAATTTGCCTCAAGTTAAATATCTAGTAATCTTCTAAATAGTTCCTCAAAAGGATAGTAGCTCAAGTTTAATCATTTGTAATGTTTAGTACTAGAGTTTGAACTTGACATAAAACTACCAAACCGGGTATTAAACAAAATCACCATTTGAACACTGACAATAGTTCAACACCATGCACCAACAGAAATATACACTTGGCTTATGCATGCATGCTCTATGCATTGTGTAATTTAGAATAAGATACATTTCTAAGTTTTAGTATACATTTTCTCAAAAAAGAGTCTTACAAGGATAAAAAGAAAGCTCAAAGCATATACTTATCTTGTTACAAGAAAATATCATTACTCCAACCGTCCAATGTTTAGAATCCTACATTTCTTTGGGAATCCCAAAACAGGAAGTATCTCGTCGTGCTTTCTAGCTCCAAACAGAATGTGAACACAACTAAAACTAGTTCTTTTGTCTAATTCTAGTGTATTTTGTATACCTTTCTCCTCACCCCAGTTCATGCCTCAAATTTTCCTGTAATTCCAGGAATCACTTATTCCTTGCTCTCTCCAAGTCTGGAAGATCTAGAAGAGAATGTGATAAAGATAAAAATCAGCATCACTATGTTAAAGTCATATAATTTCATCTGAACACATGTTCCAGTTCAAACTCAAAATCACAAAATAAATATAACGCATTAGGCTAAGAAAGAGCAAAGCATAGTACTTACAGAGCATGCCTTCATCATCACTTGCGTCATCATCAATGTCTTCAGATTTCTATACAAGAATAAAGAAAACAATGTTTGAATAATTAAATGCAATGAGAAATTATAACGAGGCCAGATACATGTTACACAAACTTGAGAAACTAACAGCTTCTATATTATTTAATAGTCATACCGAAATTCCATCCATGTCATCCAAGCTGAATGCATCCACTGCAAAAGTTACCCACATATAATCAGCATATTTACACAATCTCTTTACAGGCAATAGCTGGACCTTTTGAGCATTCAGCTCTACTCTACTTTGCATCAAAACTCTTTTCACATCTAAGTGGAAGTCCATTAATGACTGCATTTTTCATTTTAAAAATGGAATGAACTTTTCAACAATTTTGGAGGTAAATTACGAAATTCACATATTCATAAAAACACAATGCATCATGTCATGATTTCATTCCCAAAACATTACGTTGATTTGACTAGTCACTTTTCCTTTATATTATTTATTCAATAAAGGTATTTGTTCAAATTTGATTTGCATATTGAAAGCTTTTACTAAATTCTACAGTTTCTTTGCAATGCAGTAATATAGATAAATGTAACGAATTATGTGTTAAAAATGTGACAATGCAAATACAAGGAGTTTTATTTTTTAGTACATCTAGACCATATAAATTGGTATTGATGAATCTTTGGATAAGATACAACTCCGAATTTTCTTTTAGATACATTGATAAGCTATACTAAAAGTAAAACAGACACTAAAAATTAAATTGAGAGCCAAGGCTGATTATCAAATTTCTACCTTGTGCCCCCTGTTTCTGAAGGTCAAACTCTACACTTGCTTATGTGGGTGCAGCAAGAAATAGATAAATAAACAAAAGAAAATGTAGGAGCATAAGCACTTACACCATAATAAGATGTATAGGTTATTTGGCAGAGGAATAAATGGCATGCATTCATGTTGGTCATACACAGCAGAGCTTATCTATGCCACGGTAAAAGCTTCAGAGATTTGATGCTCCTGTGAATAATAATATCCAAACATTGCTTAAGACAGGAGGTGCTGAACTGTGTCAAGCACATTCCAAGCAACAACATTGGTCACATTTCAGGCTCAATTCAATTCAGAAGTCTCCAAATACGTCCAGAAATCAATGATAAACAAATCTATAAGGCTAGAAAGAAATTTGCAAAAGGATCATGCCAATAGAAAATTCCATTGGTTTCCTCCCATAACCAAAATTTTGTCAAGTCATGATAAAAGTTGTTATAATAAAGGGAAGCCAACATGGATGAAAATTAACAAGTGGCAACCTTTGGAAAGGTTGAGGTTTGACACTATTCTATTAGGAGAGAAAACATGAAAGAACGGCTCATCAAGATAGATCCAACAAAAAGCCAAACTCTAAAAGATAACTAAATGAAAAGGAATTCTCCTTGTCCCATGCAATTAGTTGGAAGCCCTAGATTCTGATAAATCCTAAACAAAATGAAAAGTTCCAATCATTGTTGCATTGATCTTATTGAATGACAGTTACGTAGTTGAAAAATAAATAAGAGTTTAAAGAAAATTGACTAAGTATGGAATTGTTCTGAAAAGGATTGATTAATAAGAATGTCCAGCTGGAAATTGTTCACAGGACTTGGCCTTCACACCAACCTAAGAGGAAGTGAAAGATTATGGAGCCATCGATTTGATTTAATCCAATGGTGGTCATGGATTTTGAGGTCTGATGTGGAATCGGAACTCCAACAAAGAAATTGCTGAGTAAGAAAAGTAATGTAATGGCAGGCCTTTTTGGTGAACAAGTGGCGATCATTTAGAAAGTAGGAATCAAACATTGTTCTGATTGGAGGATGCAATTCTGGATTTCATTGATCAAGATGGATCCAATAGAAGTCAAAGCTTTAAAAGACAATATAAATAAATAAAGAGGTCAGAGATGGTGGGTCACTCCTGGCTACATGACAATTGGTTATGAATCCTTAGGCCTTCCGAGCAGTAAGTGTCTCGCCCAATCCATAGGGCAAACAAGTTTATCTTCTGTTTTGGCATTTGTTTGAAAGGTCTCAACACTTAGAAATCCATTCATCCAGCAAAATCCAACAATGGAGATCCATAAAAAGATCTAGGAAAAATGCAACAAAACCCCCACAAATTACATCCAAAACTAGTCAAATGGATGCTCAAGCTTCTCTACTCCATTTCACATCACAATCAACTGAAATTAGTGGAGGATCTGTTAGATTTAGGATCAGAAATGAAAGCAATCAGAAAATGCAACACATAAGACAATGAACACAACAAGATACCCTGGGAAAACCCTCCTACTCGAGGGAGAAAAACCCAGCAAATATATCTCTTATATATTGAAGGAATAGGAGCAGAAATCTGCTTACAACTCAGGCCCAACACAATGCCGAATTTGATACAATGAATAATAGCACCTCTCCTAGATGCAAAGATACAAATCAATATGTTTCTCCTTGAAATCGGTCTGCTGCTACAAAATGATGATCTGCTGCTACAAGATGATGATCTGCTGCTCAAGTATGAACTTCTTCTAGGAATGCGAATTATGATGAATGAGCTTGATGATCAAATGAATGATCATCACCTTGTATTTATACAAAACTAGGTGACTCTTCATTTGGGTTGGCCTCTTTTAAGAAACAAGGTGACTCTTCATAAAATTATTATATATAGCAAGTCCGACTTGCCTTGGTATTATTTATCCATCATTTTTAAATTGAGAGAAAGATATCTCCCACTACTACAACATCAACACTCCCTCTTCGCTAGGGAGGTATCTTTCCAGATATCCACGTCATGGAGTCTCTCAACATGACGGCCACAATGGCTACACCCATTTGTGGAAAACTCAAAGGTTCATCACGAAGTCTCTCAATGTGATGTCGTCATGGAGTCTCTCAATATGACGTCCACCATGGCTACTCCCATGTGTGGAAAGAAACACAAGTACAAGGTTTCATCACGGAGTCTCTCAACGTGATGTCGTCATGGAGTCTCTCAACATGACGTCTCATCTCAGTCACAGAGATGAACAAGGGCTTTCACCCCATATTTCTTTGTCTCAGAGAAATATACACTACAAGGGCTTTCACCTCATATTTCTCCATCTCAGAAATATACATTACAACAAATCTTCATGATGATGTGACTCCCTCTAGAGCTCCAAGTACTTGCATCAACCTCCTGACCTCCTTGTCCAAGATTGTCTGCAATGCTTGCCTTAGAGGAGTGGTTTCCAATGCACACTTCTGGCACTATTGACTTGCTCAAGTCCAGGGCTGTCCTCCTCGACCTCATCCCAGATCACCCTATTCTAAATAGGTTTGCGGAGCTACCAATGTCCAATCGAGATTAATTGTCTTGTGCAATTCTATTCTCAACTGCTGAAGAGGTCTTCCAAGGATTTTGCACTTGGCCTTGCAACACTGCAACCTTCACTTCTTCTTAGTGAGTCACAAAACTCCCTCTTGATCCCTGCCTCAGAGATTTCAAAGAAATCTTCTGGAAGTGAACTCCCCTCCAATGACCTATCTCAGAACCTTAATCCTTTTCTTGGACAAGCTCTCAACTCGTGCCTTGAATTCTCTGAATTTGACTCCCTCTGAATGTCATTTCCTCCTCTTCGAAGAAATTGATCGACTTCAGAATAAGAAACCTTTTGAATAAACTTTAGAGCTAGGCTCCTTCTGAGATGTTCCTATGTCAATTTCCGCAGTAGAAACATGTTGTGTAGACCTTAATTTGCAATCTCGAGCAAAGTGACCGTACTTGTCACACTTGAAACATTGAATGTGAGAGATCCTTCTTCGATTCTGGGGCAGAATCTGAATCTCTTTCTCTATTCCTCTTTCTTCCTTTGCCTCTTTCTCTAGAAGTATGTGTAGCAAGAACTTGATTTTCTACATCATGATAGTTTCGCCCAATTCCTCTTGCTGCCAACCTGGACTCTTTTTGAAGACAATCAGCTCAAAGACGATCGAACTTGGGCAACTTGGATCTCCCACTGATGCTCTGAATAAAGGGTTCCCAAGATTGAGGAAGACCATTTAGTGCCAACATAACAAGATCTTTGTTTGCAATTATATCCCCAATAGCGCTCAACTGATCTCTCAAATCAGCAATCTTCATAAAGAATGAGATGACTGAATCATCTTTAGCCATTTTTACATGGTGAAGTTGTCTCAAAGCAAAGGCTCTGCTGGTGTTGTTGATCTTATACAATCCTTCTAGAGTATCAAACATTTTTTTAGCTGTCTTCAACTTGGAGATGATTGGTACTAGGTGATTCATCACAGAGTCTATCATGATCTTTCTAGCCTTTGTGCCATTTTTCTTCCACTGGATTTTCTCAGTATCATCGGAAGGCTCGGGCATATCACTTTCCACGAAATCAAGAAGATCATTCTCCTCTAATGCAATGAGTACTCTGGGTTTCCAAGAGTTGAAGTTTGAAGCTCCATCAAGCCTATCTTCTACCTTGACACCGCTCACCATCTTCTTTTTCCACACAAATTCACCTTCAAAGATCTGCCCTTAGGTCAGAAATAATTTGAACCTTAGATCTACGATACTTCAAGATCTGCCCTAGATGAAAAGTTGACTTGACTGTTTAAACAAATCTGATCAGATCTTTTCTTAGACCCGCTCTGATACCATGTTAGATTTAGGATTAGAAATGAAAGCAATCAGAAAATGCAACACATAAGACAATGAACACAACAAGATACCCTGTGAAAACCCTCCTACTCGAGGGAGAAAAACCCAGCAAATACATCTCTTATATATTGAAGGAATAGGAACAGAAATCTGCTTACAACTCAGGCCCAACACAATGCCGAATTTGATACAATGAATAATAGCACCTCTCCTAGATGAAAAGATACAAATCAATATGTTTCTCCTTGAAATCGATCTGCTGCTACAAAATGATGATCTGCTACTACAAGATGATGATCTGCTGCTCAAGTATGAACTTCTTCTAGGAATGCGAATTATGATGAATGAACTTGATGATCAAATGAACATCACCTTGTATTTATACAGAACTAGGTGACTCTTCATTTGGGTTGGCCTCTTTTAAGAAACAAGGTGACTCTTCATAAAATTATTATATATAGCAAGTTTGACTTGCCTTGGTATTATTTATCCATCATTTTTAAATTTGAGAGAAATATATCTCCCACTGCTATAACATCAACAGGATCAAGGAATAGTCATTCCAAGAAATGGCATTCTGTCAACAAAATAGAACAAATGGGCCATTACAACAATATTCCACAGAGACAATTATGACTTGATGAACCCAGGATAACAGCTGCTGAAAATGACAATCAAAGTTGGCAGAGCCTTCTAAGGACACTGGATCATTCAGATACATACAAGCAGTAAAAAACTGTAATAGATCATCTCTCGAGACTTTGAGTAGCATTAAAGTTTTCTAGGTATGAATAAGAGCATTGAGCTCATTTGTGATATCTTTTGGCTCCTTGCCTTTAGATCTATGTTGCAGTAGTTAGATCGTAACCTTAGTTTTATTTTCTGTAAGCATTTTGAAGCAATCAAGGTTGAAACTCTGTGTATGAGTTATGATATTTGAATATTAATGTTTAATAATTACTTTTTGGTCTCTGTATTATATTCAAATATCATTTCTGCAATATTTTGGAGTATTGTTTCTTCTTCCTTTTTTTCGGCTGAAGATGTATTTAGTAATGCTGCAGATCCTTATTTCTATGTGGCTAATGGTAAGCAATTCATAAGCTCAAGACTATCTTGGCATCTAGTATGCCTATTTCCCTTTTTGGATCCTTTTACCCTTTTCTCTTCATAGGTTTACAGGTTTAATGCCAAGATAGGGAGCCAACCCAAATCTAGAGATTGCTTCTTAAGAATCTCAACTTCTTAAGTTTCCCAAATTGTGAGCCACAAATAGAAGTAATCAAACAGCTAGAAACATCAACAATAAAGCATATCAAGAATCTGAAAAGCAACAAGACTAAATATAAACCTTATTTTGCAAATATTTTGCATCATAAGGATCAAAATTGAGTAAATCACTCGCAAATAAATCATATTGGAGAGGGAGAGGGAGAGGGTGGAGGGAACAGGGCAGAGAGAGATCTATAATCTCAATATAAATTTAAATAAGAAACATACAACAAATTATAGTAGTAATTTGTTGTGTACCTAGACACAACTCTATATTAGGATTATGTAAGGGGTATCTTGTGGGTTCATCTCCCATAAGTATAAATTGAGGGAGAACCTTAACTTGTGTTTCATTTTGCATTCTAGACCAATCTAAAAAACAAAACTAGTCGATTGACGCCCCTTGTGTTTACAAATTTATTTCTGTGTAAATCTTTTGGGTGTGTAGATGCTCCCATATTCTCCATTGTTCAGCACCATTTTAATATTTTACGACATTGCTTATTTCATCTCATTTCCAAATACTGAAGGTGGTATCAGAGCTCCAGTTGATTTTTAGCCATGGAAAAATATTGTTGAGAGGATGAAGTAACCAGTTTCAGTTGGCAGCCAAGGAGGATTTGAAGGAAATATTTGAAGCATTTGCAAAGAAAATGAGACACAAATGTCAATCCCTAGGTAGAAGAAAAGAAACTATAGAGCAAAACCCTTCAATACATAGCCCCAAAATTTCCAAGTGGGAAATGGAAAAAAATCCTTGGGGAACAAGGTTAACAACTCTCCACAATTGCCAGCTGCTCAAAGCTCCTAGAGAATTTCATTTAGTGCCTAGATAAAGATTCTAATGTGTGAGCTTTGGAAGGAGGTTGAGGTATACACATGAATGTGGAATATCTAGTTAGCATTCAAGATGCACCATATATATATGACTCAAAGGAGAAGTTGAATTCTTCCGCACAACATCTCAACAAGGAAGCACAGACATGGGGAGAGTGGCAGATCTTTCAAAAATTTGAAGGTGAATTCAACAAATTTTTTAATACCCTAACCTAGAGAACACATTAAAATTGGAACAAGCCTTAAGATGTTAAATTGATAAGGTTTCCCTATTTCAAAAATGAAAATTCTAGTATATTACTTTGGGAAAGAGTTGGAGGTTAAAACATGGACGAGCAAGAACAAGTTAGCATGCAAGATGGAACATATATATAACTCGAAGAAAAAGTTCAATGTTAACGTAAAATTCCTTGACAAAGAAGCACACACATATGGAGGGAGATAGATCTTCTGAAATTTTGAAAGGAAGATCGACAATTTTTTTGAAACTCTAACCAAACAAACACATCAGCAGTGGAACAAACCTTATAATGTTCAATTGAAAAGTTTGAATCATTTTGAAGAAGAAAAATACCATCCGAAAAGGACAATCAACCCCCACCTACCATAGCCATATCAGAATTGTCGACATCTCATTATACAATGATTGGGTTCACTCCCAACGACTCTCTTAAAAATAATTCCATATAAAAAGAGTAGGGTTATGGTCATGATATATTCTTAGTTTACATTTGACATTTTGGACAAGAAGAATGTCCAAAGATTGGGTCTCCACCTAGACAGATTTAAAATTCTCCCCATTCCAAGACCCAGATCATCAAAACATTCAATGTCTAAGTGTAGTGAATTATAAGGAGCTCACAAGGGTTGGTTATCGCTTCAACTATAATTTATATATTGTAAATGTTGGGAGAATTAAATTTGTTCTCAATGTTCAATGGCTGTATTCATTGGAGGCATATTCCACCAACCATCAAGACACATTTCTCTCATTCAAACAAGGTGTTCAACATATTGGATCAACTCCTTACCACTAAAGTAAACAACAATTTTGAATCAACCAATAAATAAGTAATTAAAGAAAGGACATTTTTTTCATGGCTTATCTATACTAGATGGATACAAATCATGCTAATTAGCAAACCAAACCCTAATATTGAAACAAAACATAAAATATCCTTACAAGAACTACCCAAGAGGCTTACTCTAGATAGAGGGTTGAAACTTTATAATTTTAGCTTGATTTTATGAAGGGTGTAATGTCGCCTTCATAGGCATAAATGATTGGTGATGACCCTTAGCCTATTTTAATTCTCGTAGGCTATTTGGGAGGTAAAAAGGGAATAATTAATTAATTAAAATAAGTTGTCTAAATAAAGTCACTTTTTGGATGACTTACATTTAATTATTATTTTTATAAAGTTGGAGAATTAAATTAAAAAAGTGACTTTTATGGGGCCCAAAATATAAAGTTAAATTATAAAGTCACTTTTGGTAGGAAAATAAAAGGTTTTGGAAAATAATATTTTATTATTTTCAAAAAGTGTATAGAGAGGAGAATTGAGAAAGGGAAGTTCATTCTTGGTATTTTCATTCAAAACCCCAAATGTGGATGAAAAGATAATTGATATTCATAATGGCATGCTTTACAAAAAGAGACGAAGGCTCCTTATAAAGAAATTTACAAGGTGATGTTTCTAAAAAGAAACAATTGTAACTGAAGCAAACTAAAGTGAACAAAAGTTACTAAAAATAGACTAAAGCTACTAACGACTAATTAAAACTAAGATGACCATTAATATTACATCTAATATTTTAATACCCTCCCTTAATGGTCATCATACAAACAAAAACTAAGTCTTCCCATAATCTTTTGGAAACATATCATCGGTGATTGATAGTTGGAGAAGCATAACCACTTCATGGTTACTGGTCCTTTCCTGCAGAACAATCAAATCTAGACACCAGCATTCGAAAATAGTGAGCTTCCTCTACTTCTAGGTATTATAACTTTCCCATTGAACCTCTGCATACTTTTCAACATGACGTTGGTCAAAGCAGCTGTCCCTCCTATTTTCCAAAAGCCCAAAAAACGAGGTAAAGTTATGATTAGCTGGCACTACTCACGATTTTTCAAAAATCGTCTTAAAAAGAAGCTCGGTAACAATAAGATTTTTCAGAAAAACCTTCGAAAACTCTTTAAGTAACTCAAAAAACTGCATTTTAAAAACTCTTTTAGCAAATTTTTTCAGAAAAAAATTTGAAAAACTCTTTGCAGAAATTTTTATTTTTCGTAGAAAATTTTTGTCAAAAATTGGCTCAAAAAAACTTAACCCTTCAGGCTGCCATGAAACCACGATTGTTATCAGTAAAAAATCGTCAAAAGAACTATGAAATCTGCCCACGAACTCTGAAAAAATCTGCATGAAAACTTCAGCTACAAAAAATTTGTCCAAAACTATCACAAAACCCTAGCGCCTAGAAAAGGAAAAAACCCACGATCTTCAACGAATAGCACCCAGAAATAATGCAGATCCGCACAACTAGAGAAGATAGGATCGCGCCAAACAGCAGATTGGAATCATAAAATCTCAAAAAAGAAAACTTCAATTTTCAACAAAATCGGCTCACAAAACTTCGATTTTTATTTTTTTTAAACTCAGCGAAAAAAACACATCTAAAAAAATTCTAAAACTAATCAAGTTCAAGCTTGAGCTCTGATACCATGAAAAGATAATTGGTATTCATAATGGCATGCTTTACAAAAAGAGACGAAGGCTCCTTATAAATAAATTTACAAGGTGATGTTTCTAAAAAGAAACAATCATAACTGAAGCAAACTAAAGCGGAAATCAGAGAGATACTAAAAACAACTAAAGAGAACAAAAGTTACTAAAAACAGACTAAAGCTAATTGACGACTTATTAAAACGAAGATGACCATTAATATTACATTTAATATTTTAATAGTGGAGATTGAGCGATCGTTCAACTTTTGCCCTATGACAAAAAGCCTAAGGCAAAGATTGGTTTTAGGGATGAAAATCCTCCTAGCCAATTCGTGGTGGATTCACACAAGATTCACAAGTGTGTATAATATTTGAAATTTGTAAAGAGTTTTCTTGAAATATCAAAATATCATTTCTAGGTTTTTTTGGTCATTGCTAGTAACTGAAGATTGAAGATTTATTTTATTTGCAAGCAAATGTAAATGGGTCATATTGAAGGGAGCATTTGAGGATTGCCATACTTTCCCAAATCTGGGTGTACCATTTGTGATAGACCAACTGCAAGTAGAAGGGCAAATGAGAATGGAGGAGCTGTTGTTTATATCAAATCTTTGTATGTTGACTGGTGCCATCTTTGAGTGCAAGGAAGGGTTGATTCTTATCTAGAGTGGGATGTGTGAAGGAAAAAGGGAAGCGATTCCATTAGAGGTTTGGAACCCCCCATATTCCTGGCCACAACACTAAATTTGCTGATCTTTTCCCAGAAAATAGGGACGTGAAGGTGAAAGGAGGTAATAAGGGAGGTCACAGCTGTTTCTTAGGGAAGTCTAAAACGCTATACTTCAATCACAGTCTATGTGAAGGATTATTACCTGTATGCTGGTCACCATTGCTTGCTATAGACAACTTCAAGTGTCATTTGATGTCTGCAGTGATTACAATAGTAGTTGGGTATGACTGTAGCAGCAATACTAGAAGAGTACAGGGCTGAAAAGAGGGAAAAAACAATGCATTTGTTGGCAACAGAAAACAGCAATAGTTCATTGTATGATTTGTCCATTTAGAGGTCATATTACTTCCTATTAATTTGTAGATGTAATGCTTCCATCCTCAATCATGATGCAATAAATTATAGGTGCAATTTATGGTAGTAACATGTTGAATGGATCTTATATATGCAATTTATTTCAGTTTGATCAATATATGCATTTTGTCAAACATTTAAAAATTGCACCACAAAATTAGAACATTCCAGTGCTGGTATTTTGTCAAACATTTGAGAAAATCTATGTTACTGGGTTCTTAGGCTCCCGTGCCCGCTCTGGGAGCGTTAGGGTCCGAGAGTGGCCTGGGGAGCACTTGGGAGCGCCCAGGTAGCCCCGGTTTCCCTGTGGATTCCCAAGACTTCCTGGGCACTCCCAGGTACTCCCAAGAGCTCCCAAACGCTCCTGCGGGTGCTGGGTGCCAAAAGTGAACATAAAAACATTAAAAAAACACCCTAAAAAAAGTGCATTCAACCTAAAAATGTATCAATCCCTAAATTTTTTTAATATATTTGAGTGGTGGATGTAGTCCCTGAAGGGCATCTAGTTGAAGTAGCATGCCCATCAAAGTCTCACTCATTTTTGTTTCTAGTTGCTTCATAGGAGTGTTTCTTACTTTGGTTTCCTTTCTAGCCTTGTGAGGCCTTTGTTTCTCATTTCACTTCTCCAACCTCCTACATAGTTATAGGCCTAGCACTGGATGCATTCTAAGAGTTATCTTTCCTATACTAACCATTCCTCGCCTCATTTCTCCTTATGTCGTCGTCATTCTTACTGTCATTCTTAGTCTGATCTTAATTGTTAATGTATAGTAGCGGCGGGAGATTTCTTTCTCCTATAAACAAATAAGGCCGACTAAAGGGACGCATTGATTGGTGAAAGAGGCCAACCATTCAACAACAAAAAGACGTCTTGTTTGAAGCAAGAAGCCGACCCAATATGAATCGCCATCTCACCTTGTATATATTGAAGGCATTGCTCATTCATTAGCTGATCAAATATAATTCTCAAGACATTCGCATGACTACAGCAGAGTATAATATTGCTTAGTGCAGATCGATATCAAGGAGAGATTATTATCAGTGTATTTTGCATCTAAGAGAGGTGCGATTTATTATTGCTTCATATTGGCCTTGAGTTTGGCCTAAGATTGTAAGCAGATTTCTGCTCATTCAATTCAAGATATAGGAGATAAATTTTGGCTGGGTTTCTCTCCCTCGAGGAGGGTTTTCCTAGGGTATATGCTGTGTTCTATTGTTCATATTTGTTTTCTTTCTGCTTAATTCATTTCTGGTCCTAAAACTAACATTAATGACAACTAATCAATGATTCAATGATGATTGATGATTAATGAAGTATCATACAATCAAATGTATTTACAATTCTGTATATTTTTATTTTTTTTGCATATATATAACAGTATTACCCCAAGTTTCCGGGACGGGGACGGCAGGGGACGGCGGAACGAGTCCCCAAGTTTTCGATTTTTTAGGCCAAATTTAGGGACGGCAAGGGACGGATATATAAAATATAGAAAAATTTAAAATTTATAGGGAAACATTAAATATTCATATGAAAACATGGATAAAGCATGCATATATACATTATAGAAACTTAGCATATAACATTTTTGTTAAGAATTTGTTGCCAATATAGTTTTTTTTTTCAATTACGATATGAAAATCAAAATAAAAAGAACATGGTCCACTGTTGCTGTCCCCTTGGCCATTTCCGGGACGAGGACGGGGGGGTTTAGACCCGAGGACGCATATGAAAATAAAAATAAAAAGAACATGGTCCACTGTTGCTGTCCCCTTGGCCGTTTCCGGGATGAGGACGGGGGGGTTTAGACTCGGGGACACGTCCCCGGGTAACACTGATAAATATATATATATATATAGATGTACCCAAATGTACCGTACCAAGGAAAAAAAAAATTGTTGTACCAACATACCTATATTCCATACCCATACTCGATCCCATACTAAAACTGGAAACTTAGGTCAGAAAATCCAAAGAAAATTAGTTTGGCATCTTACAAAGGGTCCTAAAGAATTCACCCTAATAGGTTTGGGCTTTGGCACATTCAAAATTTTGAGATTGAAAGAGTTGTACACGAATTGTTGGAGGCATAAATCATCAATTTGAGAAAGAGACGTATGTTGCACTCGTGTCCTAGCCAAGACAAAGGATGGGCTCAATTGCCTCTGTATTCATTACAGAGAGTTCCATTAAATTGTAGTCTAGGATGAATTTCCTACACTAGGGATTGATAGTTTGTTGGAAGAGTTAAATGAGGCCTAAGATTGATTTTAGATCATGGTATTACCAAATACCAATATGTCTTCAAGGCCATGAAAAGACAACTTTCAAAATCCATTTGGTCCATTATCAGTTCCAGGTGATGTCTTTTGGGCTTTGCAATTCTCCTATTTCAAGAATTGATGAACAATATTGTCAGTAGAATTCTATGGAAACTTGTCCAATGTTTTTAGACAACTTATCTTGGTTTCTAGCACGTCATTAGCAAACCAGTTAGAACATCTATAAATTGTTCTTGATCTTATCTAGAGAACAGTTGTATGCTAAAGAATCCAAGAATGAATTTACTAGCTCACCCTTAAAGATGCTTAGCCATATTATTTCAGAAGAAGGTGTGTGCAGACACTACAAAGATAAAGGAAATATGTTACTACATGTACCCAAAGACTCCAAAGAAACTATCAATTCTTATGCAGGCTTAGATTATAGATTTGTGAGGAATTTCTCTACTATAGCTCAAGGCCTGATTGATCTTACCAAGGAGGATTTTATTGGTCTGTTGAAACACAAAAAGCTTTTGGTAGTCTAAAAGAAGCCCCTGTTTCCATCCTTACATTGGCCACTCCTACTTTTTCCCAGTCATTAAATGTGATTCCTCCAGATCTATGTTTAGAGCATTTTTACCCCAAGATGATTGCCAAATTGTTTTGAATGAAGTTAAAAGACCAAGGGATAAGTGTGTACATATAGTAATAAATTTTATCCATCATACACAAAGTTGCAATGTTGATGTTTCAGCGTCGGGCCTCTTACTTCCAGCGGTTGTAATAAATAAAAGGAAATAAATTAAATAATAACCTTTGGCTATTTAATTTATTGTAGATCGAATTAAGTGAAGAGGCGCTTCACTTTATTAAAGAAATAATATTTATTATTTAGGCCGACTTCTCTATTGTGGCCGACTTCTCTAATTATTAATTAAGGCTGACCTTGCACCATGAAAGGGTGCGACCTATCCACATAATTGTATATGTATGAGATCATTTTCATTCATATAATCAAGTTCATTCATCATAATTCGCATTCCTAGAAGAAGTTCGCACTTGAGCAGCAGATCATCATCTTGTTACAGCAGATCGATTTCAAGGAGAAACATATTCATTTTGTATCTTCGCATCTAGGAGAGGTGCTATTATTCATTGTATCAAATTCGGCATTGTGTTGGGCCTGAGTTGTAAGCAGATATCTGCTCTTATTCCTTGAATATATAAGCGATATATTTGCTGGGTTTTTCAGATTTTCTCCCCCGAGTAGGAGGGTTTTCCCAGGGTATCTTGTTGTGTTCATTGTCTTATGTGTTGCAATTTCTGCTTATTGAATTTCTGATCCTAAAACTAACATGGTATCAGAGTGGGTCTAAGAAAAGATAGTGATCAGACTTTTATAAGAAGCATTATCCTTCTCCATCATTCTCATCTGTGTGTGTCTATCTTAACTACGAAAATGGTGAACGGTCTCAAGGTTGAAGATAGACTCGAAGGTGCCTCTAACTTCATTTCTTGGAAGAAAATGAGATTCTGGAGTTTGTGGAGGGCGAAGTTCCCCAGCCTTCCAATGAGAATGAGAAGACACAATGGAAGAAGAACGGCACAAAGGCCAATAAGATATTAATTGATTCTGTGAAGGATCACCTTGTGCCTATTATCTCCAAGTTGCAGACAGGGAATGAGATGTTCAAAACCTTGGAGGGTTTGTATGAGATTAATAATACCAACCAAGCTCTTGCATTGAGGCAACAACTACATCACATCAAGATGGCAAAAGGAGAGTCAATCATCTCTCTCTTCATGAAGATCACTGAGTTGAGAGATCAACTTTGTGCCATTGGTAATATGGTTGATAATAAAGATTTAGTCATGTTGGCACTTAACAGTCTTCCAAAGTTTGATCGCCTTAGAGCAGATTGCATTCAATAGGAATCAAGATTGGCAGCAAGAGGTAATCGACAAAGTTCTAATCATGAAGACAACCATGTTCTTGCTGCTCAAACATCAAAGTGGAAAGGAAGATAAGGAAGGAAAAGCAACTTCAAGAGAAATAGGGATAGAAGATTAGATGGTGCTCCTGAATCTAAGAAGAAGAAAGATCTCTCCCACATATAGTGCTTCAGATGTGACAAGTTTGGTCATTATGCAAGAGATTGTGCAACAAGACCAAAACAGCATGCTACTACTGTGGATGTGGATGAGGTCTCTCCTCAAAAGGATTCAAGAGACAATTCAAGTGGATTCCTATTTATCTCAGCCCTATCAAGCAATGTCCTATCAAGCAATGTTCCAACCGATAGCAGCACATGGTTGATTGATAGTGGCGCCTCTCGACACATCACTGGATTTAGATAACATCTTTCAGATTTGGTGGAGAGAGATACCAACATGCAAGTCATTATTGGTGATGATGCATGCTATTCAGTGAAAGGTGTTGGAGCCTCCTCTCTTCACCTAGATTCTGACATCTCTCTTCATTTGAGTGATGTGTTGTTCGTACTAGGTATCCAGAGGAACCTTGTATCAATTTCAGCCTTGGAGGACAAAGGATATCAAGTTGCATTTTCTGAAGGGAAAGTTCTTGCGTGGGCAAAGAACTCTAGCATCAAGACAGCCCGAGTGATTGGTGTTCGGCATGAGAGTCTTTATAGGCTTTCCATTCATCCAATGCAAGCATTATTGCATGACTCCTCCAGTCCAAGTGAGCTTTGGCATAGAAGACTTGCTCACCTCCATTTTAGAGCTCTTCCATCCATGCAGAAGATGGTCACTGGTCTTCCAAAACTCAGTCAAGAGCATGAAGGTACTTGTCGAGGATGCAAATTAGGTAAGAATACTAAAGGTGCTTCTCATAGTAGTAAAAGTAGATCTAAATGCATTCTAGATCTTATTCATTTTGATTTGTGCGGTCCAATGTCTGTTGCATCCTTGAGTGGTTTTTGGTATTATGTACTTTTCATTGATGACTACTCTAGAAAGACTTGGATTTATTTTTTGAAGTCTAAGGAATCTGATGAATTACTTGAGAAATTCAAAGAATTTAAGGCTCAAGTAGAGAATGTATCCGGGAAGAGGATCAAAGTTTTGAGATCTGACAATGAAGGAGAATACATTTCTGGAGTTTTCCGTAACTTTTGTATTAAGGCAGGGATTAAGAGGGAGTTTTGTGTCCCCTACAATCTTCAACAGAACGGTGTTGCAGAAAGGAAGAATAGATCCATTGTTGAAGCAGCCAAAGCCATGATCCATGATCAAGACTTGCAAACCTTCCTTTGGGAAGAAGAATCTCGAACTGCAATGTATGTTCAGAATCGGTGCCCTCATCGTATTTTGGAAAATATGACTCTTGAAGAAGCCTTCATAGGAGTAAAGCCTGAGATTAGTCACTTGAGAATCTTTGGTTGTCCTGTGTACATTCATGTGCCTAAAGATAAAAGGACTAAGTTAGAACCATCTGGCAAGAAAGGAATATTTGTGGGCTACAGTGAATCTTCAAAAGCCTACAAGATTTACATTCCAGGTCAGAAACTGATAGAGATCAGCAGGGATGTCACTTTTAAAGAAGACGTTGCATTCAAAAGATCTAAAGGCTCATACATGGAGATAGATAACGAAGAACAGGAGACTCCTCAGGACATGGACATTGATCATACTCCGGAGATTCAGAGGGAGTCTACTGAAATAGATGAGGATAGTGATCCAGTTGAGCCTTTGGAACCAACTGATGGGCCAAGAGATATTGTCATAGGTCGGAAAAGACCTCTATGGGCTAGGCAAACAATGCAGGAGGCAGAAAGGTTTGCAGCTCCTAGAGACACATTCAGAGAAAGCAAAAGACCACAACAGTTTCCAAGCTATGTTGCATTAATGAGTCATATCATTGAATTTGAGCCTTCCAGTGTTGAAGAAGCATCAAGTCAGCAAGTATGGAAAGATGCCATGGCTGAAGAATATCAATCCATCATCAAGAATGATGTTTGGGATATTGTACCTAGACCAGAAGAGAAATCTGTTGTATCTTCTAAATGACTTTTCAAGATCAACCATGCGGCTGATGGAAGCATTGAGAAGTACAAAGCTAGATCTGTGGCTAGAGGATTCTCTCAGAAAGAGGGAATAGACTATGAAGAAACCTTTGCTTCGGTTGCTCATTATACATCCATTAGAACCATTATTGCTATTGCAGCAGCTAAGGGATGGAAGCTACATCAAATGGACGTGAAGACAACTTTCTTTAATGGTGTGATTGAAGAAGAGGTATACATTGAGCAACCTGATGGCTTTGAGATTCATGGGAAGGAGTCTCATGTTTGCAGATTGAAGAAGGCTTTGTATGGCCTTAAGTAGGCTCCTCGTGCTTGGTATGAGAGGATTGATCGATACCTGATGAGCTTGGGTTTCTCCAAGAATGATGCAGATTCAAACCTGTACTTCAAGATAGTTAATGGTGAAGCATTAATCTTGGTTCTTTATGTTGATCTATTTCTTACTGGAGAAGAACATCTTATTATCAAATGCAAGAAGGAGTTAGCTTCTGAATTTGAGATGAAGGATCTTAGATACATGCATTACTTCCTAGGATTAGAAGTATGGCAGAGGCCTAATGAGATCATTCTAATTCAAGGGAAGTATACTATAGATATCTTGAAGAGATTTGGTATGATGGATTGCAAATCCATGTTTACACCGATGGAAACCAATTTGAAGAAGTTGAGTGAGTCTGCAGCTAGTTCGGATTTGGTGGATCCCACTATGTATAGGCAGTTGATTGGATCATTGATGTATCTAGTCAATACTAGACCAGATATTTGCTATGCAGTGAGTGCACTTAATCAGTTCATGAGTGAACCAAGGCAAATACATCTAGTTGCAGCTAAGCATATCCTGAGATACTTACATGGCACAGTTGGATATGGCTTAAGATATACTTCCAGTGTAGATCTTCAGTTGCAAGGATATTTTGATTTTGATTGGGCAGGGAGTGTAGCTGATCGGAAGAGCACCTCTAGATGTTGCCTTAATTTGGGATCTACTATGATTTCCTGGTGTAGCAGGAAGCAGTCTTCAGTGGCACTAAGCACCGCAAAGGCAGAATATATTGCAGCTTGTGTGGCAGCTCGAGAAGCAGTGTGGCTTCAGAAGCTCCTTGCAGGATTGTTTGGACAATCATTGGAGCCAACTGTCATCCATTGTGATAATCAAATTTGTGTGAAGCTTTCTGTCAATCCAGTGTTTCATGACAGAACAAAACATGTTGAGATCAAATACCACTATATCAGAGATATGGTATTGAGGAAAGCCATCCAGTTGAGATACATTTGTACTGATGAGTAGACGGCTGATATTCTCACCAAGCCTCTCTCCAAAGTGAAGTTTGTGTACTTCTGAGACAAGCTTGGAGTTGTGGAGAATGAAGCCCTAGCTGAGAGGGAGACTCAGCATCAGTGATATTCTGTGATTTGCTCTTAATGCATTTTTCTCTGTGAGAGAAATTTGAGGTGTAAGCCCTTGTTAATGCATCTTTCTCTGTGAGAAATTTGAGGTGAAAGCCCTTGGTTCCACCCTCTGGGAGTAGCCATGGTGGATGTCATGTTGAGAGATTCCATGATAACATCACGTTGAGAGACTCCGTGATGATTTCTTTGTACTTGTGTTTAACCACCCTCTGGGAGTAGCCATGGTGGACGTCATGTTGAGATGATGGCATCACGTCGAGTGACTCCGGCACATGTGCACATGTTCTTTCCATACATGGGAGTAGCCATGATGGACGATATCACGTTGAGTGACTCCGTGATGTGTTCTCTTCTCACATATGGGTGTAGCCATTGTGAGTGTCATGTTGAGAGATTCCATGACCTTGTGTATCAGGAAGTAATCCTCCCTAGCTGAAAGGGAGTGTTGATGTTTCAATGTCGGGCCTCTTACTTCCAGCGGCTGTAATAAATAAAAGGAAATAAATTAAATAATAGCCTTTGGCTATTTAATTTATTGTAGATCGAATTAAGCGAAGAGGCGCTTCACTTTATTAAAGAAATAATATTTATTATTTAGGCCGACTTATTTAATTATTAATTAAGGCCGACCTTGCACCATGAAAGGGTGCGACCTATCCACATAATTGTATACATATGAGATCATTTTCATTCATATAATCAAGTTCATTCATCATAATTCGCATTCCTAGAAGAAGTTCACACTTGAGCAGCAAATCATCATCTTGTTACAGCAGATCGATTTCAAGGAGAAACATATTCATTTTGTATCTTCGCATCTAGGAGAGGTGCTATTATTCATTGTATCAAACTCGGCATTGCGTTGGGCCTGAGTTGTAAGCAGATTTCTGCTCTTATTCCTTGAATATATAAGCGATATATTTGCTGGGTTTTTCTCCCTCGAGTAGGAGGGTTTTCCCAGGGTATCTTGTTGTGTTCATTGTCTTATGTGTTGCAATTTCTGCTTATTGAATTTCTGATCCTAAAACTAACAGCAATGGGTGTCACTTTCTCTTAGGGAGTATGTTCATTAATAATAACTTAGTCAACTTCCTTTTGCTTCAAGGGGCACAAAGGAGCAGCAAAAATGGATTGATCTCCTACAAAAATGACTTTAAGATTGTTTATATGAAGGGGAAAGTGGCAAATGCTTTGTTACATCATAGTGAAACAGATGTTCATGAAATTTCCATTTGCTAGTTTGTTTAGATAAATGATATTCTTCCAAATCACACGAGTGACCCTACTATAGTCCAGCTTGAGAAAGAGATTACAAATGGTGAGAGGGGAAATGCTTGGCCAATTAGAAATAATGTCATCTTCTACAAAGAGCATATCTATGTTAGAAACCAGTCCCCTTTCATTCAAAAGGTACTTGATAATGAGCATGATTTCACCTCTATTGTGCATGTAAGCTCCTAGAAAAGCATACATTAATATCACCATGGATCTTGGGTAATGAATACAAAATCTTGATTGTCATTGCTGACATCCAAAATGATAGCAAAATGTCACATCCTCCATCATGATGAATTATGGAAGTGTTGTGAATACTAGTATCCCACTCCTTTGTGCAAAGCTGATTTTGTATTTGAGTAAAGGGATCTAGGTGTCCTTCACTACAGCTTGTATCTTTTACTTCAATTAGCATCAAGCTCCCCAGGGTGACTATATCTATTTTCACTTTGAGTGTTGTGGGATGACAATGTGGTGAATGCATCCATTGTTCTTCAATGTCCATGTTGGTCTTTCCAATAAGTAAACCAAAAGTCTCCTTCTCATGACTACAAACTAACCCATCAACAAGCTCGTAGTCCTTGGAACTAGGGAGTTTGAAAGTCCCTTGGTTAACTTCCATGTAGTCGATATGTATCATCATGGAGTTTTCTTGATAAACATGCAATTCCTCCTCATGGGGGTCAATCTTAGACAAATCATTCCTCACAATAGCATGACTAGTATTTTGCACATCATCACCACATGGTCCAATCATTTCCATACCTTACAAATCATTTTTACATGGATCAATTACTTCCATACATAAAAATTTGATGGATGTTTCTTGGACATCATTTGCAATTATTGACACTTCTTCGACACACAATAATGGCTCTTCTTCTTCTTTGGTTTTAGCAACTTCTTGTGATTCTAATTCTAACTTCTTTTATGTTGTAACTAATGATTCTCTTAGATCTTGCTCCTTGATCTCCTCCTTAGCCATTTTCATTATGTATTCATATACCTCTTTTGTTGGGAAACTGGTACTCGAGTGTCTCCAAGTACTCATCAAAGGGAACACAAGCTTTTGCATGATCTGACAAACTTTGATACCGGTTAATAATTTTAGGGACCTCAAGTTTGTATAATAATTCTTGCATAAGATCCGTGTTTTCTTCCTTTTGTAGACCTTCAAGTCTTTATGACTAGAACGTATCCAGCATTTTAGCTTTACCCTACAAGCTAGCAAGATCAAAGCTCTGATACCATTTGTAATGTCCCTTTCTAGAACATTTCTTATTTTTGCCTTAAAACAATATTTCTAGTTCTAAAATGATAATTGCATTTATATTTATAAATATAACTTAATCAAAATCATGAATTTTATTATAATATTTAGATTTTTTCACTTTGACATAATTCTAAATTTATAATTTAATCTTATCTTGTTTATAATATTCAGATTTATATTTATAATTTAATCTTATCTTAATTTTCTGCTATGTTTCTTCTTCCAATTTGCAGCTATTTTTTCTTGAGTGTTTGTTCTTGATATCTAGACAAGTTATGGGTTTTCGTCCAATAATTTGATAGGAGAAGTAAGGATTTTCATCCTTAAATCTCTTAACTTTCCTTGGAGGGTTTTCATTCTCTTTGGCTGTAATATTTACTTGCAAAGTCACATAATATTTATTCCCAATTGATTTATCCCCTCTTCTCATTAAATGATCTCCCTTATATATCTTATTGTTTCATGAAACAAAACCCATCATACATCCTTTGACTTTTGATAAACTATAATTTTAATTTTAATTTAATCATTCTTTGAACCCAATTGCAGATATCTTAGTTTAGGCGCCATTTTTTAATCTCCTTTAATGTCCTTCCTTGCGACTAGTTTATGTATTAGCGAATTATCTTCTTGTCTTGGGGGGATGTCTTATAAATCTGAACATGCCATGTTTTGGGTTGCTGAGCAAATTTCTCGAAATGTAAATTGGCTTATTTTGAAACAAGGCATTATAGATAATCCAATCTGAATTGGATTTGCTATTTTTTCTTCGGATTGCTTGCATGATTCTCAAGCTTAGTTTAGTTGTGAATAGACCATGGTTTTTCAAAAGATCAAAGTTTTTGAAAAACACTACAGTTTATTCATAATTAAACCAGTTTTTTCAATTTCCCTATAATAAATTTGTTTTTTGAAATTTCAGTCAAAACCTTAGTTTTACATTGTAAATTTGGATTTTGCCTAAGTAACCAAACATTGGATCAATTAGGGCACTCATTCTTCAATAAATATCCATCCCATTCTCATTCCTTTGGGGCCTAGTTACTAGTTTATGCCCTTAACACTTGTGTTTTTTTAAGGGTTTAGAGCTTGGTTAAAAGGGATAAAATTATGAAAAATGGCATACACCATGAAGGTCCATGTGGTCTTGAAGGCCTTAATTTGGGTTTGGTGGCGAGGCATTGTTCCTTGACCCCACTAAGGGCTATCATCTCCAAACCCTCTTTCTAGTTTTAAAAAGCAAAAAATAAAAATTCTTTTGGGCTTCTCCGGATGGAAAATTGGCATTTTTTCTTTATCTAGATTAAAATAACAAAAAAAATTTCCCTATTTTATGACTTACATTTTTAATATCCTGACTTTTTCCTAGCTAAATATTGACTAATTGAATTGCAATTATACTTTTGGTTTGACAAGTTGATACTAGTCAATTAATGCTACTATTTTCTAGGCAATGGGTTAGGTCACCAAAACAATGGCCTTAAAATAATATTGATGCTAGAGTGGTGATTTAAATTTAAAAATGGTTATATTTCTGAGGATGGTTGGCAATGTGCTCTTTGGTATTACCTTCAAGATAGAGCATTGTTTTGTTATAAGAGCTTTGGAAATAGCTGGTCTATATAGTATTGGGAGAAAATGGAACATGTCTTCTTACCTAGATGGAAGAAGAGATCAAATTAAAAAAATAGATGGAAAAGAAGAAAAAGATGTCAAAGAGGTACTAGCAGTTAAAGATGAAGAAGAAAAATAAAAAGAAAAGATAAAGATAACCCTACCATTAGATCAAGAAGAGAAACCAAGTGGTCCAAGTGTTTTGGTTTTTTTTCAATCAAACAACACCAACATTGCAAGTTCATGTATGCATTTAGAAGGTATATTTGATTGTGTCAATACAATGTAGCTGCAGGAATAACTTCATTGACGTTGACTTGGCTTAGTGGATGCATGTTTAAGCAAGGTGTATCAAGGAAGCAAAAGGTATATGTGGTAGTAGGATCAAAAATTTGAAGATATCAAGGCTAGTATGGAAAAAAATGTTTTATATTCATATTTTTATGTTCTACATATAAATGATTTGGATATAATTCTTGTTCATTCTTGGTCAAGGACTGAGTGAATCATCAATCCTAATATGCAAAAGATGTTCATGAAGCTTCAGCACATGAAATAAAATGTGACTATGCAATGTAGGAACTAGTCAAGATTAAAGGCAAGGTTGTGTGTAAGATACAAGATTGAGAATATCAAGAAGAGTATGAAGAGTAATCTAGAGAAGAGCATGAGCAAGAGCACAAGGAAGAGGACCTAAGCATTTCTAAATGAACCTCAAATATTTTACTTACTCAAAAACCAAGAAAACTAGTAGAAGATAAGAATAATCAAAAGAAGAGGAAGAAGCTAAGGCTCCAAAGGTTAAGGCCTATTGACATCCACATCATCACGAGAGGAAAAAATATTAGAGACATGACATGGAGCATCAAAGGAGCAACAGTTTTGGGCCATACTCATCAACCAAGGAACAACAATTTTGGGTCAGACTCCTTAACCAAGGAACAACTATAGTATGTTTAGAATCAACAAGGAAACAATTATAGGAATGTGCAGCATAAGAAGAGTAACAATTACAGACATACATGGAATTATAATAGCATAAGGTTGGCATGGAACCAATGAAGACCAGTATCTATGAAGTGAAAATATAAATATCAATAAAGGCATACAAGAGAATAATAAGAGATTTTTTCCTTGTAAACCCTTTTGAGAAAAACAAAAACAACAATCACTATATTAATTCAACTATTCAAAATAATATTATATTTCACACTTGTTCTTAACCCCAATACATGTGCAAGTATTTATAGACACATCAATATACAAAAGTGCTAAGTGGTATTACAATACAATGTGTATAAAATTGTGGGCCAAAACCCACCTATAAGGGCCCAAAAAATAATTTATTTGCCAATCAAGGTGATGCATTGGATTAGCCAATTGTAGTGGGGTGTACAAACTATAAGGGGGTAAAATATGCAAAGTATGCAACACGTATCCGACACAAAGATTTCATATGGATGAAATGATGATCAAGCTTGGTGTAACTTGTTATTACTTCTCAAAATAAGATATTGTTTGGCTTCTTATGTTTCGAGGATGAGACATATTAAGGGATGCCATGTTATGTACCTAGGCATACAATTCTATGATGTGAATGAGATCATGAAGTATGCTAGAAAACATAAGATAGTGGTTATATCAGGTTCAATGGATGTCTTATGGAATATTTTATATGAGGGGAAATGGGTAATTTCTAATGTGCGGGTTAAGGGTTTACCCAAACCTTTGGATTATTGGATGCACAGTTATATATATAACTTTCTATCATTGTAAACAATAGAAGTTATTATATTTAGTTTCAGTTCTCATAGAATAGATTCTTGGAGTAATTAATTTCCTTAAGGAGTATTACTTGGTGTCTCTACCTCAAAGGTTATTTCTTCTATATGGAGTATATTGAATATTAGGGTTCAACAGTACCCACTATAAATCTCTTGTCCAGTCTTGTATGATTTGTATTCTATTTCTGCACATTTTCCCTCAATCTTAACATAATCATCAACTAACAACCCATACCAGTAGCCTTACAATTAGTTTTAAAAATGTTAATCTTTGGCCCCAAACCTTCCTCTTTCTTTTTCTATCTAGAAAAAACTACATGCAGCTTCAAATTTTCACATTTCTCAAGATTAAGGATATAAACCACTTCTCCCTTCATTTTCTTGATCCATATCATCTCTAGACTCATTTCTTCTCCCCTCTTTTCACTTCTAAACATGGATATGTCTACTGCCCATGCTAGCTGTTGGTAAGAACTAACACCTCTGGAGTGTGAGTTTGTACGTACAGCTATGCACACTACGTAATGAGTGCTCTTCAAATTATGAGGGGAAGCTCCCTCGTTGTGTTGGAATGCATGAAATAGAAAACTAAACTAATGTCCTATCTTTTTGTTCTCAGCTGGTAGAGGCACAAGGTTAAGAAAACCTAGAGCGTTGCAGCTAAGTATTTTCTGGTTTCGCAGATCATGTAACTACAACTAAGCTAACTTCTTTAATATCTATCCAATTTCCTCAAGAAACAGAGCATGAGGAAATGGAGCAGGAATGTATTGTACGATAAACTCCAAGTGCGGGCTCACAACATGAAGGCAAGGTAGGCGCAACTATTTGCTAATCCGGGAAGAAGTTTATTAAAACAAACAAAATGAATGGTAAACCTGGTACAGCTTCACAACATGAAGGCAAGGTAGGCGCAACTATCTGCTTGGCTGAATGAGTCTACTATAACACACATCATACGATAAGCTTTGAGTACAGTTTCGCAACATGAAGGCAAGGTAGGCGCAACTATTTGCTCTTCTGAATAGGCTTATAATCAACAAAACAAAAGGTAAGCAACTAGGACAGTAGATTGTATAGATGCAACACGCATGCAATAACGATCAAACCAGCAACCCCATTTAACTAAGGTCGAATAAACACCATAACAATAACATGAAGGCAAGGTAGGCGCAACAATTTATTATAACAGCAATTACTCTTTGAACAGATACAATAATAGCAATACTACAGGCAAGGTAGGCGTAGCATGTATGCTATCAAGCAAAAGTTCAATTACAAATGAGCTTAAAGCTCTTATTTATAGACTTCAAGGTGTAGGCAACCCTAAAATCACCTTGAGTCAACTAAAGTCTTGCAAATGCATGCAAGATCTTATTCCTAAACCCTAATTGAATGAAACTATACAGTTAACTGGGAAACTATCATCAGTTAACTGAAACATCTAATCTAAATGGACAAGGTGCAACATGCACGTCCTTATTGAAAGCAAGTCAACTGGAATGCTATCATCAGTTGATTGAAAGATCTAATCTAAACTCCAAGTGTTTGTAGATATTTCCAAGACAGACAAGACATGCAATGTGTAACAACCAGTTAACTCGGAAAGAAGCCTCGAGTTTAACTCCTGTGTCTAATGTCTATCTTGGAAAAAGGTGGGACGCCTTTAATTGAAGTCTACTGACCCTGATCTTGAGAAATTAACCCATCTACGAGGTCGTTGACTGCATCTCCATCTGGGGAACTGAAGCTTTGGCGAAGAATCCTATGTCTGTGCAGCATGTCTTCTCCATTAGTCATCTAACACTGGAACTCACCCTTTCTCCTGATTGCCTCATCAAACAATGTTGACATGGCTGTAAGCTGATTCATCTTACAGCCAACGGTCTCACCACTGAAAATACCGTGAATAAGTGCTTGGAACTCTAACTGGATGTCAGCAAGCTCAACATAGTCACCACCCACACGCTGATATACACATGGTAATTGAGACACAAAGTCTCTTATATAGCGGAGTGCACTAGTAACATGCTCTCTGCTCTCAGCCACCTCAGATACGATCTTTCCTTCTATCTCTGCCTTGAAGATCAACTGTGTTCTCCAAATGTAGACCTCTTCTTTATCCTCTGCCTCTGTGACTGAATCAAATGACATTCCCAAGTTGGCAATCAGAATCTCATCCCTGGGTTTACTAATAGCCAAATCACGTTCCTCATCTTGAAGTCGTAAACGAAGCTCACGTGCATTATACCGCAATTGATACAATTCTGTAAGTATAAGGCGACCTCTAGCAACAAACTCCTCTTCCCATTCCTCCAATCGCTTACCATATGCAACCAAGAGATCAATCTGACCCTGCTCTGCTGGTGGTTCTAACATATGTGGAAGCGCGGTGACAACATCCCCTGTCCTGTGTACAAGGCTAGAAATGTACTGGCGAAGCTGCTGTATTTCAGCCTTGAGAGCTGATTTATCTTCACCATCTTTCACCATCCTATCTTTGACGCTATCTGTAGCAACCTGTAGGAGATCAATATCTGTCTGACGAGTACTCTTACCGAAATGAACTGTGATAACCTCGAAGTCTTGAGCTTCCATCTCGTCTAGACTCTTATCTTTTGGAGGTACAGCAGTCTCAACAATGAATTCCTTATCTGCACTTCTCCCAATATGTATCTGCTTCTTGATCCTCTTTTCAGGCACATCTTGATGGTCATGATCAAAATCTGAATGATCAAGTATGTAAGATGGTTGCCTCCTTTTTCTTCCCAGCTGACTCTCAAGCCAAGATGAATCCCGACTAATCCCACTGGAAAGACCTGTACTAGTCGTAGGAGGATCTGATGAATGTGAATGTATAAAAGAATCGCTGCGAGGAGGTGAATCTACGTCCAAATCAATGTGAATTGGAATGGGAGGCTGCTCTAATGGTGTCGGTGACGGCATACGGGGCTGAACCTCAAGCTGCGGAGAAGTCTGAATAACTTCTCTGACTGGCTCTACATGTGGAATCGCAACAGATGCTTTTCCCTTTGAATTACTAGGCGCTGGATTCTTTTTAGGAGGATTGCTCCTCTTCTTCTGCTTAGGTTTTGAAGAAGAAGGCAATACAAGTCCTTCTGTTGGCGGCTCTGCTCTAGGCATAGATGCCTTTCTCAACCTTCTGCTTTCTAAATAAAGCATACTATTTTGGATGACCCTGCTCGATCTCTCCTTTACTGATGCGAACTCTTTGGCATACCAGTTTACTAACGGCAGTGGTTGTCCATCAACCTGCTCTCTGTAAAATTGAGGAAGTGTATCTCCCTCATCCTCTGTCAATCCTTCCACATCTTCTGCCAAGAAAACAGAAACTTGTGGAAGAGAGAACCTGCTATAGCTACGTCTGCGAACCTCGAAATCATCCTCACAATTCACCCAATAATCTTCCATCGTAGGTTTGTGATAAGAGAGATTACCCAGGCGAGCTGCGTAATGACCCCAAGGATCATATGTGCGTGTATCCACCAGGTACTTGAGTTTGCAATTTTCTAACTCTTGACCTGCGGTCTTAGCATCAACTGCCGTCCTACACCAATACATCCCGAATTGCAAAGGAAACTCGGCAGCTGGTTTACGCTTGATGCGCAAACGTTTGTGAACTTCATATAGCTGCCTCAGGAACTCCATGAATATTGTTTTATCCGAAGGATAACGTGGTAACATAGCTGGTTTTCCTGTGTATCCATAGACACGGATATAGGTGTATGTAGGGAACTGAATGTACCAATCTGCCCAATTCTTCATTGCTGCTCTGGCAACTGTCGAGATGCGAATATGCAACTCCCGGTCCAAGTTTCTCACTGTATAAGTCAAGAAAGCCTCTTGTACACGTTTAAAATGACTTTCAGCCTTCGTGAACTCAAGCTGGTCATAGTAACGATAGACTTTCTGTACACTGAGTATGCCCACCGTATTCAAACCATTAAACTGATTCTGATAAGCAATCAAGTACACCAGGTAAGAACACATATGAAATTGATGCGCAGCTAGGAAACCGGTGATTTGCTCGTGAATAACATCGCTGATGAAGGATGCCCAGTCATAATGCTCTTGCCCCGAGATGATTCTACCAATGATATAATACATCCACGGGTGAAATTTGTTCGCATCTGCATGACCTGAGACACGATTAAGCAGTGTAATCAAAATATTGTATTCATCCTTACACTCGCCACGACCCAAGTTGTTTGGCAACTTGCTCTTCTTTTGTTTCAGCCATCTCTCTATCATCTTGTTTTGACACTTATCCAGTCCAGCATTGAATGCCTGCTCGCTTTGACTCATGGAAATAACCATCCCATCCGAATGTTGAGGAATATCTAGACTTCGCTCGATATCAAGAGGTTTGAGACTGCATATAACACGTCCATCTATTGACCGTATCTCTCGTGTAGCGGAATTGTAATGCTTGATGCAAGATATTACAAACTCCACGCAATGCACCGAAATAGGTATGGAAGCGGCCTCAAGCAACCCGGATTGCTGAATATTCTTGATAACTGAATCCCTGATTTTGAGTGGATCCAAAACCACCTCCGGCAACACCTTATGTAGATCTGTATCAACTGTTCCGATGAAGTCATGGGTTAAAACCGATTTGGTCTTGAATTTGAGCTGAGTGAACTGCATTCTGAAAAACTTGCCTGTTGACTGTGCACACGGCTATATTCTGACAACTTTTCTGGAAAGCCAAAAATAGCCTGCTGAGGCTAAAAATAGCTTGTCGGATGAGAATTTTTACGAAAAAATCTGAGATATGGGTTTTGTCCAGAAAATGATTCTAAGACAACCCAGAATGTCAGAAATGCAAAAATTTACCCTTTACTCAGCCATGCAAAAGAATTTCGGTTGAGAAAATTAAAGCTTCAAGAACAGATGTTCTGGAACAAATTTTCCTGAAAAATTCTGGCACATGGGTTTTGCTGAGAAAGCTCTTCTGAATCAACCCGGATATTTTGTTTTGCCAAAATCTGCCAACACTTCGAACATGCAAGAGAATTTAAGACGAGAAGATGGAAGAAATATAGAGAAGAAGAAAGATGTTTTTTTTTTTTTTTTTATTTATTTATCTTCTTCTGTCAAAATCGCCACTCTGCCTTGAATCTGATGCTGAATCTGAACTTGTACCTGCAAAAGAATATTTTATCACCTTCGAACTTGATCCTTTGATGAAAATTCGCCAATCTCTTTGAAGAAATTCAAATTTTCAAAGCTATGTAAATGATAAAAGGCGCCATGCTTGTTTAAATAAACAATTCGTACCATCATGCATGCATAATGCAACCCTAATTTAGAAAAAGGAAAATCGATTGGCTTCTCTCCAGTTGAACTGCCACTGTCTCTGAGTCTTCAGACTAAAAATAATATCTTAATTTTTAAAACATGCAAAAACTAAAAATGGCGCCAATATCTGTCTTTGAAGAAATTCGTCACTTTTCAATGCTCTGCATGCAAAAATATTTTTTTTCATTTTTTGCCAAAAATAGCATCTTGCTGTGTTCAACACACTTCCCTGATTCCAAAAAGTCAAATTTTGATCTTTTAGGCTTCCATTTGCAAGAGTTATGAGATTTTTAAGAATCTCCTATTTCGTAGCTGACTGCAAAGTTACAACTGACCATGTTCAGCTCTGATTTCTGGCTGACTGACTGAGCCTGCGACTGTGCTAAGATATCCACCGCGAAGCTTGTATGACAAGGATGAAATGTCTGCTGGGAGCAACAACTGCTATGGAGCTCATCTGATACCTTAAAAAATAAGGCGCCTCTGATTAAATTGATGTTTTGACTCCAGACTTAGCCATTTCTTAGTTTTTCCTTCTGATGCTTCAAACTGCCGCTGACAATGAATAATGAACTCCACTGACTGAATAATGGATTCATTGCATGACTAGAAGTATCCTGCATCCAATGACTGTATGTGAGGGATCTGAAAATTGTATTAAGAACCCCAAAAGCATGAGCGCCCCTATTCTGTGATAGCTCAAACACCATTTTGATAAAAGTGTGATTTTAAACTGAACACCATACTTTGACCCTTGATACCGGGAACTGGAATGTTCCGATACGCGTGCCGTTTGTCTTGCTGTATAGTTTGGTCAACTTGCAAGAGATGTTCTTGGAGACGACGAAGCCAGAAAATTGCTTTTAAGGCCTCTAAAAGAAAATCGCCTTTTTCAAAGAAAATAACATTCTTACACTTAGTCGTTCTTTGAAGTGCCTTCAATCAGCTCTTCTTCACAGCATTATCATCTTGATTTCATACGCGACGTGCATCGAAATCCAGGAGGAACGACCGGTATTGGGCGCTGGATGGATAGCAGGTGTTGCGAAGTCTTGTGAAGGCTGGTAGTAAATAACCACGGCGGGGCCCTAAAGGAGAATCCTTCTGTTGTCGCGACTTCCGGCGTATTTAGCCTAAACGCTGCACCATCCTACGGTTTTACGTACCGGTGGGGACCTCTACGTCACGGTTACTCAACTACGAATGTCGGATGAATCTTGTGAACCGGATACCGCTGCAAAGGCTGGGAGTGGAAGAGATCCTGAGGGAAGACCTCTATTAGTGCAAATTCATCCATCAAGCGGATTCTTATTAGGGATGCTTCCACGGACTCTGGGGAGCGGATTTGCTTTGAATTCATTTCTTCTGACATGTATCTTGCTTGCAATTTCCACTTCTACCGCTGATAACCGGATTTCTGTACTGGATACGCTTTCGCTTGATAGCTCGTTGAAAAGCTAAACTAATTCTGCAAAGGCTGAAACCATCAAAACACACATGCATCTAGATCTGGGCCTTCAAAAAGAAAATCGCCCTTGGGCTAGAAGGGCGCGGATTTGCATCTCTAGACTGCCTCCTTGATGAAAACACTCTTCGTAACCTCTGCTTCTGTCTTCGTTTGCCGGAGTTCTGTAACTCGGATAATCTTGCTTCATGGCTAATCGGAAAGCCGACTGAAAACTGAACATAATGAATGTGTTCTTAATCCAAAACACTCCAATCTTGACCTCCAAAAGGAAGGGCGCCCCTAGGCTACAGGGGAGCGGATTTGTTTTGAATTCATTGATTTTCACCATTTTATGCTTTGCAAACGCTGTATCCATCCTTGCGGTTGACCATGTCGAAGCGTTGTGACTGCTGAGGTGTATGGATGACTATACTTCATCATTTTCACATGTACGGACACTATAAAGTTGATTTGCACGTTGATTGCGCAAGTGTCTACTACGTTACATAGTGAAAAGTTCCCAGACTTAGAATATTTTAGCACTTTTGCCAATCTGAAAATCCCCTCCATCAAAAAGCATTATTTCCAACATCTTTTATCGTAGAGCGTTCCTCTTTGAGTTTCAGGCTTAGATATTGATACCTGGTACTGGCCGACTGCCATTGATGACGAAGATCCTAACTACTCCTAAAAAGTGAAAACTACACCGATTGTAAGCCGACACTAGCTGGCCCGGCTTTACCCTTGTGATTATGATGAAATAAACCAATCAATTAATTTCATCGATGCAAGTTCCACCTATTTTTTAGGGTTTCGGGCTAAAAATAGATTTCAAAAACCCTAATTTTCAAAATTTTCAAATTTTGCCAGTATCTTCCTGGCATCACACTGACTAAAAGCCCATACTTTATTTGCCCGAAAATTGAGTTTTGACCCCACTTTTACAAGGTTTACACCATTTTAAGCAAAATGCTTTAATGAAGCAAAAATTTCGGTTTAGATTTACAACATAGCATATGCATGATGTGGTATTCTAAATTTAATTCTTGTTTTTAGGATGCAAATATACATATATTTATGATTTTTTAAATATTTTTTGTACAAATGTATCCAACCCCCAAATAATTTTTGCCATGCCAACATACCAATACCTATGTATCCATACCCTATTTGACAACTTAGGTTATACTAACATGGACAAGCCTTGCTTGGGAGAGATATATGATGGCCACAACTCAATGATTGAGAAAATGGAGACTACCATAAATTAGAAAGAACAAGATCCTAAAGAAACTTTCTTCAAATAAATGCTCAAAATTATTGAAGAGAAAAGGAACACAATGACCACCCTACTACATTTTCTTGCCTTTGCATTGATTTCAAAATACTCTAGTGTCGAGATTCTTTCTATGCCAAAAAAAATTGGCCCATATAGAAATTATGAAGTCATTTAAGGGTACACAGCAACATTTTGTACTCTTCCCTTATTCTAATTTGCAAGATGTAGTCATGAGTGAGTTCATTGGCTTTGTACACTCCAATAGTTGAAGTATTGAGACTCTTCATGATAAGTTCAAGAAGGATCCTTACAGTTGTTGGTACTTCCATGGCCAACAATTCCAACACCTACAACCTCTCGCAATCAAAATTTTATAGCAAGTTTAACGATTTTTTATTTTTTTAATTTATTTTAGCTTTTATAATGTATAGTTCTATCTCTTTACTTCGTCTTCATAGGTTGCTAGTTCATCTGCATTTGAGAGGAATTGATGCACATACTCTTTCATCCACTCAACAAAATGCAACAGATTGCACTACAAAAGGGCAAAAAACTTAGTCTATATGCATTCCAACATGTGCCTCTTTTTGCACAAACAACATAGCTACAAGGAAAGGGACACAAAGTTGTGGGATAAGGAACCAAAGCATACTGACTTGGATACTTCCACTTCCCAACATGTTGCAGTTGAAGAGTTTGAAAGCAAGCACATTTTTAGTGTGTGTGGTAGTGGCACTACTTGTGCTTCCTCAAATGTTTCTACATCATCTAATGTCATGATGATGATAATGTTGATGATTTAGAAAATCCACATGACATTGAAAATTGATTATTGAACTTGATATTATTATTTAATATTGAACTTGAAGTTTGAACAATGAACTTGTTTTAAAAGAGATACAAGTTTATGGTGGTTTTGTTGACTATATAATGATATGTGATATTCAAAACTTAATTATTTCTTTTAATTATATATGATTTTTACATGTCTTTTGTATGGACGTGGCCTCTATCAGTATTGTTGGGGTAAAAATCCCATCTCACCAATCAAATATAATATATTATGCCATCACCCCTATTGAATTCAGGAAAAGAAAATACTGTACTAGCGAACCCATACCCCACCGTACATCCAAACAGGCAACTTAGTGTGAAACTACACGCTTCAAGTAAATAAACCTCGGAAACTTAGAAAACATAGATGATTAGATAGCATGGAGAACCCTCAGCTAATTTTTTTAGTTAAGAAACTAACACAACTTTTCAAACTCTGAATACCATTTGGGAAAAAACAGCCATGTAAGAATTGATACATAATGCCTGCATGTCAAATGATTTCTTTTAAAATTTTGAATATTGGATCAAGGAGATTTCAAAAAGAAGCATACTTTGAGAAGCAATGCATTGCATGTGCATTCCTCTATTGCCTTTGAAACCCTTTTAGGATTTGTCACTAGTAGGTCATCCCCAACAACCTGCAAATTGCATCATAACCTTAAAGAATGCAAAATATAACATACAAAACCTTAGAGCTGCTCAACTGTGAAGAAATAAATTAGCACTACTAACTCAAAGCACAACCTGACAAACTCCGCAAGCAGTTAAAATCTTTGTGTTTTCCCAGTCATCCTGATCAAACGGGTCTTCAATGGAGACGATTGGGTAGTCTATTACATCAAACACAGATACCATGTTCAGGATCATTCAATATCATGGGTAACTTTGACCCTTCAAGAAAGAAACACTTGAGATATAGATAAGAAAAATAAAAGTTGTCCCCTTTTTATAGAATCATAGATTGTTATCATATTCTTCATACTGGATCTATATCTATCGTGACTTGCAATCTTAAGCTCATTGAATTCAAAATGCACAATCATTCCCACGTTTGAGTTTTTGTCCTATGTCATGCAATTCTTCCCACCTCCTCTTCCCAGAAAAAAAGCTAAATCAACTTCACAATAATGTTGAAAGCATTCAATTAATACTTCTGCAAACGTCCTATAGTTAGCCCGTATGGGATATCCATTATAAAAAATTGTTGAATAGTAGATAAATATGATGCACACAAAAGCTCCCAAATGTTAGGTATGTATCGTCCATACAGAAAGGCTCCTGAATATTAGGTAAATAAGATCTGTACCAAAGAGCTCCTAAATAGTTGGTAAACATGATCACCTTTACCCCAACCTAGATTACCTCATACAAATTGAGTTCTAGAGACTCAAAATTGAGCTTTTAAGATTTCTTATTCTTTTAAGCAATACAAAGTTTGAAGGAAAGCATTACAGAGATAAAAATATTTGGGGCATCTGCAAGCTATGATGGACATACATTTTTCAAGAATTTCTCTAGGTTATTTTTTGATGATTATGTTTCTTGGTCAAAGAACTTCATTTCAAGGAAATGTTTTCTGCACTGAAAATCCAAATTCTTGAACAGTAGTACTTCAATCTTTAGCATATCAAATTTGTAATAGGAAATTAAATAATTGAATTTGTTACCTGAACAAAGCTGCTTGTACATCTCAATCATCTCCTCTCCCATTTTGATATCTCTCACAGAAATTTCTGGACTTTTGAAGTCTAGATCATATTTTTTATCTGTTAAATATGAAGCAAAAATAAGAATGTAGTAATTTATTGCTTTGTCAAACATTCAGTTATGTGTACCATACAGAAATTATGTTTCCAGAATCTATTGTAAATAAATTGGTATGTTTCTAGAAAAAAACTGTGAGATGATTCAAAAAATCTCTGTTTTTTCTAAAATCACTCCAATTTATTTGTACCATAATCTGACACAAAGAAAAGTGCATTATTACTCTGTAAAAATTGGACTTTGCTTTCTGTAAAGGGATGAACAACTAAGAAAAGATCAAATGATATTGATTGATACAAATATTAGAGTGCCCGGTCAATTTACAAACAAGTAATTCATCCCCAACGCATGTTTTTAAGGCTTCATATTCGTTGCCCAAGCTGCAGATGTTCTAAAATACAAGGGCAGAAGACCTTTACTAAAGGTGATATGGGTATGTATTCGGAAACCTGAGAATACTAATCCTGAGACACCAACCAGTCTGGATAAAAAGATTATTCACAGAAATGACCACATACCAAAGTTGAATATACAAGCCTATTTATGATAATTTCTTTGTTTTGATTTCTCCATTCAGTTGGTACCAACTACCAAGAGCATTTAAATGTAGTTTTTCCACCAATTAGTGTCCATTATGATTGCAACATCATTTTTGTTTTAACAGTTCCATTCCTTTGCTTCTTTTTGGTTCCTCCTAAACGAGGAAGTGCCCTATTGTTCAAGTAAAACTCTGAAGCATAAGGCCTCCTGGAATCACAAGTTGCAATCCACTGTTGTCTTTGATATCCAGAAACTCCCCATGTTAGGATTCCTGCCAACTCAGAAGTTTGAAGATGGTGAAGTATCCTCAGCTTTTTATGGATGTTCGCAGGATATTGAAATGGCTTTCAATTCATAGCAAACTTTGGATTAGATTTTATCATCAGTTTTACTGAAGGCTACCCTTCTATAGCCTGGTCATACAATCAATTCGATTGTAAAGTTCTACTCCTACTTGGCTGATGAATATGAGCAATGGCATCCAATCTTTTCTTAGAACTCTCGTTTTAAGATTGTGGAAGATTTTCTATTGTCCATTTATCCATTATT
>CM021102.1:189116332-189148894 GCA_007115665.2 Sequoiadendron giganteum
CATTTAGTGCCTAGATAAAGATTCTAATGTGTGAGCTTTGGAAGGAGGTTGAGGTATACACATGAATGTGGAATATCTAGTTAGCATTCAAGATGCACCATATATATATGACTCAAAGGAGAAGTTGAATTCTTCCGCACAACATCTCAACAAGGAAGCACAGACATGGGGAGAGTGGCAGATCTTTCAAAAATTTGAAGGTGAATTCAACAAATTTTTTAATACCCTAACCTAGAGAACACATTAAAATTGGAACAAGCCTTAAGATGTTAAATTGATAAGGTTTCCCTATTTCAAAAATGAAAATTCTAGTATATTACTTTGGGAAAGAGTTGGAGGTTAAAACATGGACGAGCAAGAACAAGTTAGCATGCAAGATGGAACATATATATAACTCGAAGAAAAAGTTCAATGTTAACGTAAAATTCCTTGACAAAGAAGCACACACATATGGAGGGAGATAGATCTTCTGAAATTTTGAAAGGAAGATCGACAATTTTTTTGAAACTCTAACCAAACAAACACATCAGCAGTGGAACAAACCTTATAATGTTCAATTGAAAAGTTTGAATCATTTTGAAGAAGAAAAATACCATCCGAAAAGGACAATCAACCCCCACCTACCATAGCCATATCAGAATTGTCGACATCTCATTATACAATGATTGGGTTCACTCCCAACGACTCTCTTAAAAATAATTCCATATAAAAAGAGTAGGGTTATGGTCATGATATATTCTTAGTTTACATTTGACATTTTGGACAAGAAGAATGTCCAAAGATTGGGTCTCCACCTAGACAGATTTAAAATTCTCCCCATTCCAAGACCCAGATCATCAAAACATTCAATGTCTAAGTGTAGTGAATTATAAGGAGCTCACAAGGGTTGGTTATCGCTTCAACTATAATTTATATATTGTAAATGTTGGGAGAATTAAATTTGTTCTCAATGTTCAATGGCTGTATTCATTGGAGGCATATTCCACCAACCATCAAGACACATTTCTCTCATTCAAACAAGGTGTTCAACATATTGGATCAACTCCTTACCACTAAAGTAAACAACAATTTTGAATCAACCAATAAATAAGTAATTAAAGAAAGGACATTTTTTTCATGGCTTATCTATACTAGATGGATACAAATCATGCTAATTAGCAAACCAAACCCTAATATTGAAACAAAACATAAAATATCCTTACAAGAACTACCCAAGAGGCTTACTCTAGATAGAGGGTTGAAACTTTATAATTTTAGCTTGATTTTATGAAGGGTGTAATGTCGCCTTCATAGGCATAAATGATTGGTGATGACCCTTAGCCTATTTTAATTCTCGTAGGCTATTTGGGAGGTAAAAAGGGAATAATTAATTAATTAAAATAAGTTGTCTAAATAAAGTCACTTTTTGGATGACTTACATTTAATTATTATTTTTATAAAGTTGGAGAATTAAATTAAAAAAGTGACTTTTATGGGGCCCAAAATATAAAGTTAAATTATAAAGTCACTTTTGGTAGGAAAATAAAAGGTTTTGGAAAATAATATTTTATTATTTTCAAAAAGTGTATAGAGAGGAGAATTGAGAAAGGGAAGTTCATTCTTGGTATTTTCATTCAAAACCCCAAATGTGGATGAAAAGATAATTGATATTCATAATGGCATGCTTTACAAAAAGAGACGAAGGCTCCTTATAAAGAAATTTACAAGGTGATGTTTCTAAAAAGAAACAATTGTAACTGAAGCAAACTAAAGTGAACAAAAGTTACTAAAAATAGACTAAAGCTACTAACGACTAATTAAAACTAAGATGACCATTAATATTACATCTAATATTTTAATACCCTCCCTTAATGGTCATCATACAAACAAAAACTAAGTCTTCCCATAATCTTTTGGAAACATATCATCGGTGATTGATAGTTGGAGAAGCATAACCACTTCATGGTTACTGGTCCTTTCCTGCAGAACAATCAAATCTAGACACCAGCATTCGAAAATAGTGAGCTTCCTCTACTTCTAGGTATTATAACTTTCCCATTGAACCTCTGCATACTTTTCAACATGACGTTGGTCAAAGCAGCTGTCCCTCCTATTTTCCAAAAGCCCAAAAAACGAGGTAAAGTTATGATTAGCTGGCACTACTCACGATTTTTCAAAAATCGTCTTAAAAAGAAGCTCGGTAACAATAAGATTTTTCAGAAAAACCTTCGAAAACTCTTTAAGTAACTCAAAAAACTGCATTTTAAAAACTCTTTTAGCAAATTTTTTCAGAAAAAAATTTGAAAAACTCTTTGCAGAAATTTTTATTTTTCGTAGAAAATTTTTGTCAAAAATTGGCTCAAAAAAACTTAACCCTTCAGGCTGCCATGAAACCACGATTGTTATCAGTAAAAAATCGTCAAAAGAACTATGAAATCTGCCCACGAACTCTGAAAAAATCTGCATGAAAACTTCAGCTACAAAAAATTTGTCCAAAACTATCACAAAACCCTAGCGCCTAGAAAAGGAAAAAACCCACGATCTTCAACGAATAGCACCCAGAAATAATGCAGATCCGCACAACTAGAGAAGATAGGATCGCGCCAAACAGCAGATTGGAATCATAAAATCTCAAAAAAGAAAACTTCAATTTTCAACAAAATCGGCTCACAAAACTTCGATTTTTATTTTTTTTAAACTCAGCGAAAAAAACACATCTAAAAAAATTCTAAAACTAATCAAGTTCAAGCTTGAGCTCTGATACCATGAAAAGATAATTGGTATTCATAATGGCATGCTTTACAAAAAGAGACGAAGGCTCCTTATAAATAAATTTACAAGGTGATGTTTCTAAAAAGAAACAATCATAACTGAAGCAAACTAAAGCGGAAATCAGAGAGATACTAAAAACAACTAAAGAGAACAAAAGTTACTAAAAACAGACTAAAGCTAATTGACGACTTATTAAAACGAAGATGACCATTAATATTACATTTAATATTTTAATAGTGGAGATTGAGCGATCGTTCAACTTTTGCCCTATGACAAAAAGCCTAAGGCAAAGATTGGTTTTAGGGATGAAAATCCTCCTAGCCAATTCGTGGTGGATTCACACAAGATTCACAAGTGTGTATAATATTTGAAATTTGTAAAGAGTTTTCTTGAAATATCAAAATATCATTTCTAGGTTTTTTTGGTCATTGCTAGTAACTGAAGATTGAAGATTTATTTTATTTGCAAGCAAATGTAAATGGGTCATATTGAAGGGAGCATTTGAGGATTGCCATACTTTCCCAAATCTGGGTGTACCATTTGTGATAGACCAACTGCAAGTAGAAGGGCAAATGAGAATGGAGGAGCTGTTGTTTATATCAAATCTTTGTATGTTGACTGGTGCCATCTTTGAGTGCAAGGAAGGGTTGATTCTTATCTAGAGTGGGATGTGTGAAGGAAAAAGGGAAGCGATTCCATTAGAGGTTTGGAACCCCCCATATTCCTGGCCACAACACTAAATTTGCTGATCTTTTCCCAGAAAATAGGGACGTGAAGGTGAAAGGAGGTAATAAGGGAGGTCACAGCTGTTTCTTAGGGAAGTCTAAAACGCTATACTTCAATCACAGTCTATGTGAAGGATTATTACCTGTATGCTGGTCACCATTGCTTGCTATAGACAACTTCAAGTGTCATTTGATGTCTGCAGTGATTACAATAGTAGTTGGGTATGACTGTAGCAGCAATACTAGAAGAGTACAGGGCTGAAAAGAGGGAAAAAACAATGCATTTGTTGGCAACAGAAAACAGCAATAGTTCATTGTATGATTTGTCCATTTAGAGGTCATATTACTTCCTATTAATTTGTAGATGTAATGCTTCCATCCTCAATCATGATGCAATAAATTATAGGTGCAATTTATGGTAGTAACATGTTGAATGGATCTTATATATGCAATTTATTTCAGTTTGATCAATATATGCATTTTGTCAAACATTTAAAAATTGCACCACAAAATTAGAACATTCCAGTGCTGGTATTTTGTCAAACATTTGAGAAAATCTATGTTACTGGGTTCTTAGGCTCCCGTGCCCGCTCTGGGAGCGTTAGGGTCCGAGAGTGGCCTGGGGAGCACTTGGGAGCGCCCAGGTAGCCCCGGTTTCCCTGTGGATTCCCAAGACTTCCTGGGCACTCCCAGGTACTCCCAAGAGCTCCCAAACGCTCCTGCGGGTGCTGGGTGCCAAAAGTGAACATAAAAACATTAAAAAAACACCCTAAAAAAAGTGCATTCAACCTAAAAATGTATCAATCCCTAAATTTTTTTAATATATTTGAGTGGTGGATGTAGTCCCTGAAGGGCATCTAGTTGAAGTAGCATGCCCATCAAAGTCTCACTCATTTTTGTTTCTAGTTGCTTCATAGGAGTGTTTCTTACTTTGGTTTCCTTTCTAGCCTTGTGAGGCCTTTGTTTCTCATTTCACTTCTCCAACCTCCTACATAGTTATAGGCCTAGCACTGGATGCATTCTAAGAGTTATCTTTCCTATACTAACCATTCCTCGCCTCATTTCTCCTTATGTCGTCGTCATTCTTACTGTCATTCTTAGTCTGATCTTAATTGTTAATGTATAGTAGCGGCGGGAGATTTCTTTCTCCTATAAACAAATAAGGCCGACTAAAGGGACGCATTGATTGGTGAAAGAGGCCAACCATTCAACAACAAAAAGACGTCTTGTTTGAAGCAAGAAGCCGACCCAATATGAATCGCCATCTCACCTTGTATATATTGAAGGCATTGCTCATTCATTAGCTGATCAAATATAATTCTCAAGACATTCGCATGACTACAGCAGAGTATAATATTGCTTAGTGCAGATCGATATCAAGGAGAGATTATTATCAGTGTATTTTGCATCTAAGAGAGGTGCGATTTATTATTGCTTCATATTGGCCTTGAGTTTGGCCTAAGATTGTAAGCAGATTTCTGCTCATTCAATTCAAGATATAGGAGATAAATTTTGGCTGGGTTTCTCTCCCTCGAGGAGGGTTTTCCTAGGGTATATGCTGTGTTCTATTGTTCATATTTGTTTTCTTTCTGCTTAATTCATTTCTGGTCCTAAAACTAACATTAATGACAACTAATCAATGATTCAATGATGATTGATGATTAATGAAGTATCATACAATCAAATGTATTTACAATTCTGTATATTTTTATTTTTTTTGCATATATATAACAGTATTACCCCAAGTTTCCGGGACGGGGACGGCAGGGGACGGCGGAACGAGTCCCCAAGTTTTCGATTTTTTAGGCCAAATTTAGGGACGGCAAGGGACGGATATATAAAATATAGAAAAATTTAAAATTTATAGGGAAACATTAAATATTCATATGAAAACATGGATAAAGCATGCATATATACATTATAGAAACTTAGCATATAACATTTTTGTTAAGAATTTGTTGCCAATATAGTTTTTTTTTTCAATTACGATATGAAAATCAAAATAAAAAGAACATGGTCCACTGTTGCTGTCCCCTTGGCCATTTCCGGGACGAGGACGGGGGGGTTTAGACCCGAGGACGCATATGAAAATAAAAATAAAAAGAACATGGTCCACTGTTGCTGTCCCCTTGGCCGTTTCCGGGATGAGGACGGGGGGGTTTAGACTCGGGGACACGTCCCCGGGTAACACTGATAAATATATATATATATATAGATGTACCCAAATGTACCGTACCAAGGAAAAAAAAAATTGTTGTACCAACATACCTATATTCCATACCCATACTCGATCCCATACTAAAACTGGAAACTTAGGTCAGAAAATCCAAAGAAAATTAGTTTGGCATCTTACAAAGGGTCCTAAAGAATTCACCCTAATAGGTTTGGGCTTTGGCACATTCAAAATTTTGAGATTGAAAGAGTTGTACACGAATTGTTGGAGGCATAAATCATCAATTTGAGAAAGAGACGTATGTTGCACTCGTGTCCTAGCCAAGACAAAGGATGGGCTCAATTGCCTCTGTATTCATTACAGAGAGTTCCATTAAATTGTAGTCTAGGATGAATTTCCTACACTAGGGATTGATAGTTTGTTGGAAGAGTTAAATGAGGCCTAAGATTGATTTTAGATCATGGTATTACCAAATACCAATATGTCTTCAAGGCCATGAAAAGACAACTTTCAAAATCCATTTGGTCCATTATCAGTTCCAGGTGATGTCTTTTGGGCTTTGCAATTCTCCTATTTCAAGAATTGATGAACAATATTGTCAGTAGAATTCTATGGAAACTTGTCCAATGTTTTTAGACAACTTATCTTGGTTTCTAGCACGTCATTAGCAAACCAGTTAGAACATCTATAAATTGTTCTTGATCTTATCTAGAGAACAGTTGTATGCTAAAGAATCCAAGAATGAATTTACTAGCTCACCCTTAAAGATGCTTAGCCATATTATTTCAGAAGAAGGTGTGTGCAGACACTACAAAGATAAAGGAAATATGTTACTACATGTACCCAAAGACTCCAAAGAAACTATCAATTCTTATGCAGGCTTAGATTATAGATTTGTGAGGAATTTCTCTACTATAGCTCAAGGCCTGATTGATCTTACCAAGGAGGATTTTATTGGTCTGTTGAAACACAAAAAGCTTTTGGTAGTCTAAAAGAAGCCCCTGTTTCCATCCTTACATTGGCCACTCCTACTTTTTCCCAGTCATTAAATGTGATTCCTCCAGATCTATGTTTAGAGCATTTTTACCCCAAGATGATTGCCAAATTGTTTTGAATGAAGTTAAAAGACCAAGGGATAAGTGTGTACATATAGTAATAAATTTTATCCATCATACACAAAGTTGCAATGTTGATGTTTCAGCGTCGGGCCTCTTACTTCCAGCGGTTGTAATAAATAAAAGGAAATAAATTAAATAATAACCTTTGGCTATTTAATTTATTGTAGATCGAATTAAGTGAAGAGGCGCTTCACTTTATTAAAGAAATAATATTTATTATTTAGGCCGACTTCTCTATTGTGGCCGACTTCTCTAATTATTAATTAAGGCTGACCTTGCACCATGAAAGGGTGCGACCTATCCACATAATTGTATATGTATGAGATCATTTTCATTCATATAATCAAGTTCATTCATCATAATTCGCATTCCTAGAAGAAGTTCGCACTTGAGCAGCAGATCATCATCTTGTTACAGCAGATCGATTTCAAGGAGAAACATATTCATTTTGTATCTTCGCATCTAGGAGAGGTGCTATTATTCATTGTATCAAATTCGGCATTGTGTTGGGCCTGAGTTGTAAGCAGATATCTGCTCTTATTCCTTGAATATATAAGCGATATATTTGCTGGGTTTTTCAGATTTTCTCCCCCGAGTAGGAGGGTTTTCCCAGGGTATCTTGTTGTGTTCATTGTCTTATGTGTTGCAATTTCTGCTTATTGAATTTCTGATCCTAAAACTAACATGGTATCAGAGTGGGTCTAAGAAAAGATAGTGATCAGACTTTTATAAGAAGCATTATCCTTCTCCATCATTCTCATCTGTGTGTGTCTATCTTAACTACGAAAATGGTGAACGGTCTCAAGGTTGAAGATAGACTCGAAGGTGCCTCTAACTTCATTTCTTGGAAGAAAATGAGATTCTGGAGTTTGTGGAGGGCGAAGTTCCCCAGCCTTCCAATGAGAATGAGAAGACACAATGGAAGAAGAACGGCACAAAGGCCAATAAGATATTAATTGATTCTGTGAAGGATCACCTTGTGCCTATTATCTCCAAGTTGCAGACAGGGAATGAGATGTTCAAAACCTTGGAGGGTTTGTATGAGATTAATAATACCAACCAAGCTCTTGCATTGAGGCAACAACTACATCACATCAAGATGGCAAAAGGAGAGTCAATCATCTCTCTCTTCATGAAGATCACTGAGTTGAGAGATCAACTTTGTGCCATTGGTAATATGGTTGATAATAAAGATTTAGTCATGTTGGCACTTAACAGTCTTCCAAAGTTTGATCGCCTTAGAGCAGATTGCATTCAATAGGAATCAAGATTGGCAGCAAGAGGTAATCGACAAAGTTCTAATCATGAAGACAACCATGTTCTTGCTGCTCAAACATCAAAGTGGAAAGGAAGATAAGGAAGGAAAAGCAACTTCAAGAGAAATAGGGATAGAAGATTAGATGGTGCTCCTGAATCTAAGAAGAAGAAAGATCTCTCCCACATATAGTGCTTCAGATGTGACAAGTTTGGTCATTATGCAAGAGATTGTGCAACAAGACCAAAACAGCATGCTACTACTGTGGATGTGGATGAGGTCTCTCCTCAAAAGGATTCAAGAGACAATTCAAGTGGATTCCTATTTATCTCAGCCCTATCAAGCAATGTCCTATCAAGCAATGTTCCAACCGATAGCAGCACATGGTTGATTGATAGTGGCGCCTCTCGACACATCACTGGATTTAGATAACATCTTTCAGATTTGGTGGAGAGAGATACCAACATGCAAGTCATTATTGGTGATGATGCATGCTATTCAGTGAAAGGTGTTGGAGCCTCCTCTCTTCACCTAGATTCTGACATCTCTCTTCATTTGAGTGATGTGTTGTTCGTACTAGGTATCCAGAGGAACCTTGTATCAATTTCAGCCTTGGAGGACAAAGGATATCAAGTTGCATTTTCTGAAGGGAAAGTTCTTGCGTGGGCAAAGAACTCTAGCATCAAGACAGCCCGAGTGATTGGTGTTCGGCATGAGAGTCTTTATAGGCTTTCCATTCATCCAATGCAAGCATTATTGCATGACTCCTCCAGTCCAAGTGAGCTTTGGCATAGAAGACTTGCTCACCTCCATTTTAGAGCTCTTCCATCCATGCAGAAGATGGTCACTGGTCTTCCAAAACTCAGTCAAGAGCATGAAGGTACTTGTCGAGGATGCAAATTAGGTAAGAATACTAAAGGTGCTTCTCATAGTAGTAAAAGTAGATCTAAATGCATTCTAGATCTTATTCATTTTGATTTGTGCGGTCCAATGTCTGTTGCATCCTTGAGTGGTTTTTGGTATTATGTACTTTTCATTGATGACTACTCTAGAAAGACTTGGATTTATTTTTTGAAGTCTAAGGAATCTGATGAATTACTTGAGAAATTCAAAGAATTTAAGGCTCAAGTAGAGAATGTATCCGGGAAGAGGATCAAAGTTTTGAGATCTGACAATGAAGGAGAATACATTTCTGGAGTTTTCCGTAACTTTTGTATTAAGGCAGGGATTAAGAGGGAGTTTTGTGTCCCCTACAATCTTCAACAGAACGGTGTTGCAGAAAGGAAGAATAGATCCATTGTTGAAGCAGCCAAAGCCATGATCCATGATCAAGACTTGCAAACCTTCCTTTGGGAAGAAGAATCTCGAACTGCAATGTATGTTCAGAATCGGTGCCCTCATCGTATTTTGGAAAATATGACTCTTGAAGAAGCCTTCATAGGAGTAAAGCCTGAGATTAGTCACTTGAGAATCTTTGGTTGTCCTGTGTACATTCATGTGCCTAAAGATAAAAGGACTAAGTTAGAACCATCTGGCAAGAAAGGAATATTTGTGGGCTACAGTGAATCTTCAAAAGCCTACAAGATTTACATTCCAGGTCAGAAACTGATAGAGATCAGCAGGGATGTCACTTTTAAAGAAGACGTTGCATTCAAAAGATCTAAAGGCTCATACATGGAGATAGATAACGAAGAACAGGAGACTCCTCAGGACATGGACATTGATCATACTCCGGAGATTCAGAGGGAGTCTACTGAAATAGATGAGGATAGTGATCCAGTTGAGCCTTTGGAACCAACTGATGGGCCAAGAGATATTGTCATAGGTCGGAAAAGACCTCTATGGGCTAGGCAAACAATGCAGGAGGCAGAAAGGTTTGCAGCTCCTAGAGACACATTCAGAGAAAGCAAAAGACCACAACAGTTTCCAAGCTATGTTGCATTAATGAGTCATATCATTGAATTTGAGCCTTCCAGTGTTGAAGAAGCATCAAGTCAGCAAGTATGGAAAGATGCCATGGCTGAAGAATATCAATCCATCATCAAGAATGATGTTTGGGATATTGTACCTAGACCAGAAGAGAAATCTGTTGTATCTTCTAAATGACTTTTCAAGATCAACCATGCGGCTGATGGAAGCATTGAGAAGTACAAAGCTAGATCTGTGGCTAGAGGATTCTCTCAGAAAGAGGGAATAGACTATGAAGAAACCTTTGCTTCGGTTGCTCATTATACATCCATTAGAACCATTATTGCTATTGCAGCAGCTAAGGGATGGAAGCTACATCAAATGGACGTGAAGACAACTTTCTTTAATGGTGTGATTGAAGAAGAGGTATACATTGAGCAACCTGATGGCTTTGAGATTCATGGGAAGGAGTCTCATGTTTGCAGATTGAAGAAGGCTTTGTATGGCCTTAAGTAGGCTCCTCGTGCTTGGTATGAGAGGATTGATCGATACCTGATGAGCTTGGGTTTCTCCAAGAATGATGCAGATTCAAACCTGTACTTCAAGATAGTTAATGGTGAAGCATTAATCTTGGTTCTTTATGTTGATCTATTTCTTACTGGAGAAGAACATCTTATTATCAAATGCAAGAAGGAGTTAGCTTCTGAATTTGAGATGAAGGATCTTAGATACATGCATTACTTCCTAGGATTAGAAGTATGGCAGAGGCCTAATGAGATCATTCTAATTCAAGGGAAGTATACTATAGATATCTTGAAGAGATTTGGTATGATGGATTGCAAATCCATGTTTACACCGATGGAAACCAATTTGAAGAAGTTGAGTGAGTCTGCAGCTAGTTCGGATTTGGTGGATCCCACTATGTATAGGCAGTTGATTGGATCATTGATGTATCTAGTCAATACTAGACCAGATATTTGCTATGCAGTGAGTGCACTTAATCAGTTCATGAGTGAACCAAGGCAAATACATCTAGTTGCAGCTAAGCATATCCTGAGATACTTACATGGCACAGTTGGATATGGCTTAAGATATACTTCCAGTGTAGATCTTCAGTTGCAAGGATATTTTGATTTTGATTGGGCAGGGAGTGTAGCTGATCGGAAGAGCACCTCTAGATGTTGCCTTAATTTGGGATCTACTATGATTTCCTGGTGTAGCAGGAAGCAGTCTTCAGTGGCACTAAGCACCGCAAAGGCAGAATATATTGCAGCTTGTGTGGCAGCTCGAGAAGCAGTGTGGCTTCAGAAGCTCCTTGCAGGATTGTTTGGACAATCATTGGAGCCAACTGTCATCCATTGTGATAATCAAATTTGTGTGAAGCTTTCTGTCAATCCAGTGTTTCATGACAGAACAAAACATGTTGAGATCAAATACCACTATATCAGAGATATGGTATTGAGGAAAGCCATCCAGTTGAGATACATTTGTACTGATGAGTAGACGGCTGATATTCTCACCAAGCCTCTCTCCAAAGTGAAGTTTGTGTACTTCTGAGACAAGCTTGGAGTTGTGGAGAATGAAGCCCTAGCTGAGAGGGAGACTCAGCATCAGTGATATTCTGTGATTTGCTCTTAATGCATTTTTCTCTGTGAGAGAAATTTGAGGTGTAAGCCCTTGTTAATGCATCTTTCTCTGTGAGAAATTTGAGGTGAAAGCCCTTGGTTCCACCCTCTGGGAGTAGCCATGGTGGATGTCATGTTGAGAGATTCCATGATAACATCACGTTGAGAGACTCCGTGATGATTTCTTTGTACTTGTGTTTAACCACCCTCTGGGAGTAGCCATGGTGGACGTCATGTTGAGATGATGGCATCACGTCGAGTGACTCCGGCACATGTGCACATGTTCTTTCCATACATGGGAGTAGCCATGATGGACGATATCACGTTGAGTGACTCCGTGATGTGTTCTCTTCTCACATATGGGTGTAGCCATTGTGAGTGTCATGTTGAGAGATTCCATGACCTTGTGTATCAGGAAGTAATCCTCCCTAGCTGAAAGGGAGTGTTGATGTTTCAATGTCGGGCCTCTTACTTCCAGCGGCTGTAATAAATAAAAGGAAATAAATTAAATAATAGCCTTTGGCTATTTAATTTATTGTAGATCGAATTAAGCGAAGAGGCGCTTCACTTTATTAAAGAAATAATATTTATTATTTAGGCCGACTTATTTAATTATTAATTAAGGCCGACCTTGCACCATGAAAGGGTGCGACCTATCCACATAATTGTATACATATGAGATCATTTTCATTCATATAATCAAGTTCATTCATCATAATTCGCATTCCTAGAAGAAGTTCACACTTGAGCAGCAAATCATCATCTTGTTACAGCAGATCGATTTCAAGGAGAAACATATTCATTTTGTATCTTCGCATCTAGGAGAGGTGCTATTATTCATTGTATCAAACTCGGCATTGCGTTGGGCCTGAGTTGTAAGCAGATTTCTGCTCTTATTCCTTGAATATATAAGCGATATATTTGCTGGGTTTTTCTCCCTCGAGTAGGAGGGTTTTCCCAGGGTATCTTGTTGTGTTCATTGTCTTATGTGTTGCAATTTCTGCTTATTGAATTTCTGATCCTAAAACTAACAGCAATGGGTGTCACTTTCTCTTAGGGAGTATGTTCATTAATAATAACTTAGTCAACTTCCTTTTGCTTCAAGGGGCACAAAGGAGCAGCAAAAATGGATTGATCTCCTACAAAAATGACTTTAAGATTGTTTATATGAAGGGGAAAGTGGCAAATGCTTTGTTACATCATAGTGAAACAGATGTTCATGAAATTTCCATTTGCTAGTTTGTTTAGATAAATGATATTCTTCCAAATCACACGAGTGACCCTACTATAGTCCAGCTTGAGAAAGAGATTACAAATGGTGAGAGGGGAAATGCTTGGCCAATTAGAAATAATGTCATCTTCTACAAAGAGCATATCTATGTTAGAAACCAGTCCCCTTTCATTCAAAAGGTACTTGATAATGAGCATGATTTCACCTCTATTGTGCATGTAAGCTCCTAGAAAAGCATACATTAATATCACCATGGATCTTGGGTAATGAATACAAAATCTTGATTGTCATTGCTGACATCCAAAATGATAGCAAAATGTCACATCCTCCATCATGATGAATTATGGAAGTGTTGTGAATACTAGTATCCCACTCCTTTGTGCAAAGCTGATTTTGTATTTGAGTAAAGGGATCTAGGTGTCCTTCACTACAGCTTGTATCTTTTACTTCAATTAGCATCAAGCTCCCCAGGGTGACTATATCTATTTTCACTTTGAGTGTTGTGGGATGACAATGTGGTGAATGCATCCATTGTTCTTCAATGTCCATGTTGGTCTTTCCAATAAGTAAACCAAAAGTCTCCTTCTCATGACTACAAACTAACCCATCAACAAGCTCGTAGTCCTTGGAACTAGGGAGTTTGAAAGTCCCTTGGTTAACTTCCATGTAGTCGATATGTATCATCATGGAGTTTTCTTGATAAACATGCAATTCCTCCTCATGGGGGTCAATCTTAGACAAATCATTCCTCACAATAGCATGACTAGTATTTTGCACATCATCACCACATGGTCCAATCATTTCCATACCTTACAAATCATTTTTACATGGATCAATTACTTCCATACATAAAAATTTGATGGATGTTTCTTGGACATCATTTGCAATTATTGACACTTCTTCGACACACAATAATGGCTCTTCTTCTTCTTTGGTTTTAGCAACTTCTTGTGATTCTAATTCTAACTTCTTTTATGTTGTAACTAATGATTCTCTTAGATCTTGCTCCTTGATCTCCTCCTTAGCCATTTTCATTATGTATTCATATACCTCTTTTGTTGGGAAACTGGTACTCGAGTGTCTCCAAGTACTCATCAAAGGGAACACAAGCTTTTGCATGATCTGACAAACTTTGATACCGGTTAATAATTTTAGGGACCTCAAGTTTGTATAATAATTCTTGCATAAGATCCGTGTTTTCTTCCTTTTGTAGACCTTCAAGTCTTTATGACTAGAACGTATCCAGCATTTTAGCTTTACCCTACAAGCTAGCAAGATCAAAGCTCTGATACCATTTGTAATGTCCCTTTCTAGAACATTTCTTATTTTTGCCTTAAAACAATATTTCTAGTTCTAAAATGATAATTGCATTTATATTTATAAATATAACTTAATCAAAATCATGAATTTTATTATAATATTTAGATTTTTTCACTTTGACATAATTCTAAATTTATAATTTAATCTTATCTTGTTTATAATATTCAGATTTATATTTATAATTTAATCTTATCTTAATTTTCTGCTATGTTTCTTCTTCCAATTTGCAGCTATTTTTTCTTGAGTGTTTGTTCTTGATATCTAGACAAGTTATGGGTTTTCGTCCAATAATTTGATAGGAGAAGTAAGGATTTTCATCCTTAAATCTCTTAACTTTCCTTGGAGGGTTTTCATTCTCTTTGGCTGTAATATTTACTTGCAAAGTCACATAATATTTATTCCCAATTGATTTATCCCCTCTTCTCATTAAATGATCTCCCTTATATATCTTATTGTTTCATGAAACAAAACCCATCATACATCCTTTGACTTTTGATAAACTATAATTTTAATTTTAATTTAATCATTCTTTGAACCCAATTGCAGATATCTTAGTTTAGGCGCCATTTTTTAATCTCCTTTAATGTCCTTCCTTGCGACTAGTTTATGTATTAGCGAATTATCTTCTTGTCTTGGGGGGATGTCTTATAAATCTGAACATGCCATGTTTTGGGTTGCTGAGCAAATTTCTCGAAATGTAAATTGGCTTATTTTGAAACAAGGCATTATAGATAATCCAATCTGAATTGGATTTGCTATTTTTTCTTCGGATTGCTTGCATGATTCTCAAGCTTAGTTTAGTTGTGAATAGACCATGGTTTTTCAAAAGATCAAAGTTTTTGAAAAACACTACAGTTTATTCATAATTAAACCAGTTTTTTCAATTTCCCTATAATAAATTTGTTTTTTGAAATTTCAGTCAAAACCTTAGTTTTACATTGTAAATTTGGATTTTGCCTAAGTAACCAAACATTGGATCAATTAGGGCACTCATTCTTCAATAAATATCCATCCCATTCTCATTCCTTTGGGGCCTAGTTACTAGTTTATGCCCTTAACACTTGTGTTTTTTTAAGGGTTTAGAGCTTGGTTAAAAGGGATAAAATTATGAAAAATGGCATACACCATGAAGGTCCATGTGGTCTTGAAGGCCTTAATTTGGGTTTGGTGGCGAGGCATTGTTCCTTGACCCCACTAAGGGCTATCATCTCCAAACCCTCTTTCTAGTTTTAAAAAGCAAAAAATAAAAATTCTTTTGGGCTTCTCCGGATGGAAAATTGGCATTTTTTCTTTATCTAGATTAAAATAACAAAAAAAATTTCCCTATTTTATGACTTACATTTTTAATATCCTGACTTTTTCCTAGCTAAATATTGACTAATTGAATTGCAATTATACTTTTGGTTTGACAAGTTGATACTAGTCAATTAATGCTACTATTTTCTAGGCAATGGGTTAGGTCACCAAAACAATGGCCTTAAAATAATATTGATGCTAGAGTGGTGATTTAAATTTAAAAATGGTTATATTTCTGAGGATGGTTGGCAATGTGCTCTTTGGTATTACCTTCAAGATAGAGCATTGTTTTGTTATAAGAGCTTTGGAAATAGCTGGTCTATATAGTATTGGGAGAAAATGGAACATGTCTTCTTACCTAGATGGAAGAAGAGATCAAATTAAAAAAATAGATGGAAAAGAAGAAAAAGATGTCAAAGAGGTACTAGCAGTTAAAGATGAAGAAGAAAAATAAAAAGAAAAGATAAAGATAACCCTACCATTAGATCAAGAAGAGAAACCAAGTGGTCCAAGTGTTTTGGTTTTTTTTCAATCAAACAACACCAACATTGCAAGTTCATGTATGCATTTAGAAGGTATATTTGATTGTGTCAATACAATGTAGCTGCAGGAATAACTTCATTGACGTTGACTTGGCTTAGTGGATGCATGTTTAAGCAAGGTGTATCAAGGAAGCAAAAGGTATATGTGGTAGTAGGATCAAAAATTTGAAGATATCAAGGCTAGTATGGAAAAAAATGTTTTATATTCATATTTTTATGTTCTACATATAAATGATTTGGATATAATTCTTGTTCATTCTTGGTCAAGGACTGAGTGAATCATCAATCCTAATATGCAAAAGATGTTCATGAAGCTTCAGCACATGAAATAAAATGTGACTATGCAATGTAGGAACTAGTCAAGATTAAAGGCAAGGTTGTGTGTAAGATACAAGATTGAGAATATCAAGAAGAGTATGAAGAGTAATCTAGAGAAGAGCATGAGCAAGAGCACAAGGAAGAGGACCTAAGCATTTCTAAATGAACCTCAAATATTTTACTTACTCAAAAACCAAGAAAACTAGTAGAAGATAAGAATAATCAAAAGAAGAGGAAGAAGCTAAGGCTCCAAAGGTTAAGGCCTATTGACATCCACATCATCACGAGAGGAAAAAATATTAGAGACATGACATGGAGCATCAAAGGAGCAACAGTTTTGGGCCATACTCATCAACCAAGGAACAACAATTTTGGGTCAGACTCCTTAACCAAGGAACAACTATAGTATGTTTAGAATCAACAAGGAAACAATTATAGGAATGTGCAGCATAAGAAGAGTAACAATTACAGACATACATGGAATTATAATAGCATAAGGTTGGCATGGAACCAATGAAGACCAGTATCTATGAAGTGAAAATATAAATATCAATAAAGGCATACAAGAGAATAATAAGAGATTTTTTCCTTGTAAACCCTTTTGAGAAAAACAAAAACAACAATCACTATATTAATTCAACTATTCAAAATAATATTATATTTCACACTTGTTCTTAACCCCAATACATGTGCAAGTATTTATAGACACATCAATATACAAAAGTGCTAAGTGGTATTACAATACAATGTGTATAAAATTGTGGGCCAAAACCCACCTATAAGGGCCCAAAAAATAATTTATTTGCCAATCAAGGTGATGCATTGGATTAGCCAATTGTAGTGGGGTGTACAAACTATAAGGGGGTAAAATATGCAAAGTATGCAACACGTATCCGACACAAAGATTTCATATGGATGAAATGATGATCAAGCTTGGTGTAACTTGTTATTACTTCTCAAAATAAGATATTGTTTGGCTTCTTATGTTTCGAGGATGAGACATATTAAGGGATGCCATGTTATGTACCTAGGCATACAATTCTATGATGTGAATGAGATCATGAAGTATGCTAGAAAACATAAGATAGTGGTTATATCAGGTTCAATGGATGTCTTATGGAATATTTTATATGAGGGGAAATGGGTAATTTCTAATGTGCGGGTTAAGGGTTTACCCAAACCTTTGGATTATTGGATGCACAGTTATATATATAACTTTCTATCATTGTAAACAATAGAAGTTATTATATTTAGTTTCAGTTCTCATAGAATAGATTCTTGGAGTAATTAATTTCCTTAAGGAGTATTACTTGGTGTCTCTACCTCAAAGGTTATTTCTTCTATATGGAGTATATTGAATATTAGGGTTCAACAGTACCCACTATAAATCTCTTGTCCAGTCTTGTATGATTTGTATTCTATTTCTGCACATTTTCCCTCAATCTTAACATAATCATCAACTAACAACCCATACCAGTAGCCTTACAATTAGTTTTAAAAATGTTAATCTTTGGCCCCAAACCTTCCTCTTTCTTTTTCTATCTAGAAAAAACTACATGCAGCTTCAAATTTTCACATTTCTCAAGATTAAGGATATAAACCACTTCTCCCTTCATTTTCTTGATCCATATCATCTCTAGACTCATTTCTTCTCCCCTCTTTTCACTTCTAAACATGGATATGTCTACTGCCCATGCTAACCAAACTTAAAGCAAAGTCAACCAAATCTTCTACTAGGTCCTCAAGCACCTTAACCCCTTCCTTTATTGGGGTAGTGTCCACTTCTCTATTTTTTCTTAGAGTAGATTCTCTCTTGTCCATCTTGTTTTCCAAATGCTTGACCGCTATCAATCATTCGCCTTCAACATACTATAAATCTTCCTCTTCAACATTTTGTATATGCTAAGATGAAGGTCTCTAATAATATTGACCTCTAGATAAAGAAAAGGTAAAAAGACTCTCTTAGTGGACACACAAGAAAGACAATTCACATAGGATACTAGGATGGACAATGTATTGGACACCAACCTAAATGACCAAGTCAAGGACTAAATGTAAGGCAAGAAAGTAAAGAACAATTAAGCTAGGGGATAAATGTAGGGTAATAAAATAAATAATAGCATGCAATAATAAAGTATAAGGCATATAATGAGACATTAGACTTGCATGAACGAAAGTGGAAGGGTAAAGAAATACTTACCTTGGTTCTAATTTTAGGTACATTAATCTCGCCCTTGGCTTAAGCGTTTGAGAAGAGATGGTTATGGGCGAAGTTGAGGCATATAAAAAAACCCCAATATACCATAGCTAGGAATTCTAAAGACTTGGTATACATTAGAGATGAATCTCCTACCTTCAATCTTTAAAGGTCCTTTCATTCAACTTGCCTCTCTTGGTCAAGCATTTCTATAGAGTTGGAAATTGTATATTTTTCAATTTCGACTCCATAGTGTGCCCTTATTCTAGTGTCCATTCCATAGTGTGTTTGTATTTTAGGATGCATTTAGCCAACCCCTCAACCTTAGAACCAATTGCCAAGGTGCTAAGTGGACACAACTTACCCAATACCTATTTTTAACCAAATTTTGATCTTTTTGAAAAATCTATGCCCACCTAACACTAATACAATTGTAGTAATGACTTGGTCACTACCATGATTGTGGTAGCATTTGTTCCTAATGAACCATTTCCAAATGAGTAAAAGATAACTCTAGTGGTTTTTGCATTTTAGATTGCCTACCCAGCACACATCTTCTTAATAAGCTATTTCAAACCTTATTATATTCACCTTGGAATTTCTAAAATCTTTTGATAGCAATCTTTTGGAATTCTTTATCTGGTTATGGATTTTTGGCTATTCTCCTCATGAACTCTTCCAAATCTTTTCTTCTTTTCATTCCCAACTTCCTATATCTTCTCCTTACCCTTGTCCATTATCCAAAAACTTGTATTCTCATACTCATATCCATTTCCATTATCCCCTTGGCATCTTGGCAGCTCCATGACCTTTGCTTCTTCCATTCACAAAGCACTCATCACACACTAGTAGAAAGATTGTAACGATTCCCTTAAAGATTTATTTACCAACAGGTTTTACATCTAGGCCAGCACACTCCCGATTTTTCCCATAGGCCATATGTGGATGTTGAAATAAACCAAACATGGGGGTCTAATAGAGGTAGTCTCCAAATCAGTCACACAAATTTTACTTTTCCATCCTATAGGTTTCAAGCTTGAGATCTACTCACAAGTTTGTTGGATACAAAATTTGCAAGCACCATAGTAACTAACAAACCAAGGTATACATCCTCCAAAAATCTTAAGTGTCTATGAATAAGGGTCATTACTACATTGGTACTAATGCCACCATGCGAGACAATCACTAGTGTGGATTCTTGATTCCAGCTTCAAACAACAATTATTACATTTCTACATCTTTCATTTCTTAGCACCAGGTCATTAGTGCAGTGGCACAGTCATGACCGCTTTGTGGTGGTCTTTGTTGTGACCTATTAGATTTTCATCTAGTATCTATGCATGTTCTTTTGCATGACATTATTTTAGTTTATCGTCACTTTAGTCAACTTTATTATGCTCAATGGTCATTAGTGCAATGGCACAGTCATGACCGCTTTGTGGTGGTCTTTGTTGTGACCTATTAGATTTTCATCCAGTATCTATGCATGTTCTTTTGCATGACATCATTTTAGTTTTATCATCACTTTAGTCAACTTTATTATGCTCAAACCATTGAACTAGGGATGTCATTCCTAACCCTCTTCATTTTTATAAAACACAACTCTTGGTATTAATTAAATTAGCATTATTGTGTTTACTCTATGCATTTCATTTCTTATCGAAAATTAAATAAACTCGTTAGCTTAATTAATATACACATTTAACATTTAACATAAAGGCTAGTTAAACTAACAAGGGTTAAAATTTACTATACAATTTCTTCCACTAATCTAAGCATGCCCTAAGGGAAGACAAGTAGATGTAAGCATGACTAGAGTAGATTCTTGATTTCTACTTTAGGAAATGGAATTCAGAAGCCTATAAATAGGTGTTCAAACCTTAGAAAATTCATTTCTAAAACCACATACATCACTGGTCCACTAGATGCTGTGAATTTTGTACATCATCATGCCATCCCATGATTTTGGCTAGGCAGGGAAAAAACACATCATTGATCAAGCTGATGATGTTGGTCAAACAAGGAAAGGGTTAAAGAACAAAAATAGAAGGGTCAAAGGTAGCCAAAAGAGATTTTAAGTGTTTGAAGGCCAAAGTGAGAAAAATATGAGGAAAAGTAAGGGACAAGCACAAGGAAAAAAGGTGCAAAGAGAGAGCAAACTACAATAATAATGACTTCCAACACACCTCTCGACAAGTACTTAAGTTGACCCAACCCAATCCCTATTTGGAAGTTTTATGCAACCAGAGGACTTAACAAAAAAATGCTAAAAAGTTCATTTTCACATTTACAATGTTGTTGGCCTCTTAAAAAATTTAAAAGTTCAATTATCTCCTTGATGCCATGCCACTATACTTTCTCCACCCAAAGAAAATCTTACTTTTTCTTTTAATTGTGCCAAGAGGCATTCTTTTCCAACCATCAAGCTTGAGGGAGAATGAATGTTTGCCTTTCTCCATTGCTATGAATTTTTTTGAAATTTTAAAAAATTACTACTGTCAAGATAAAGGGAGAATATCCCTCACCCTATTGTTTCTTGAGGAAGGATGACTATCAAACCATCAAGCTTGAGGGAGAATGAATGTTTGTCCTTTCTCCATTGCTATGAATTTTTTGGAAATTTTAAAAAATTTAGTACTGTCAAGATAAAGGGAGAATATCCCTCACCCTATTGTTTCTTGAGGAAGGATGACTATCATCCCTTCTAAAAATTTCACACTTGAGCCAAAAAAAATTCATTGGTCTAAATGAAATGGTGGGTTGGTGAGGGAAGGAATATTTGTCACTTATCCATCCTTTGTTCAACTTGGACATTGGTTGAAGAAGGGTAGGTCACCCCTTCTCCACCCTTGAGAAAGTTTAGTAATCTGTCATGCAAGATAGTTTTTTGGCTAGGGATATAATGCCCCCCTTTTTGACTGATCCACAACTTTAAATGTGTCAACTACCAAGAAGGATTGAGTTTGACTTAGTCTTAGTTGACTGTTTGAAAGTAGTAAGTCTTTTAGTTAGCTAGTTGGCTAGTTAATTAGTTAACCAATAAGTAAGGTCAGTTAGTTAGTCAACCAATAAATCAGGTTGCTCCCCTATTTAGTGGACTCCTTACTAGAAGTACCTATAGTTGTCCTCAACAAAGGTGGGAATAAGTCATTTAACCATTAGAAATTTGTGGAAGGTGTTTGAAAGACAGTTGAGTTAGTTCCCTCCAATTATGGGGTTGCTTGCCATGACTTCAAGCCATAAATTCAATACCACAAGAGGGGGAGTAATCTATAGGCAGCACTAAGAAGGATGAAGGATTATCTTCAAAATGACAAAACTTAAAATTATTGTAAGTGATGCAGCTATAATAATTTCTTGTGCGTGGGATGAAAACGCATATAAGGACATAACCCTCCAATAGCCTTCACCATCTCAGTTATGCAACAGTAATTAGAAAGGTGTAGGAAAGGAAGTTCCATGAGTTATCTACAACATATCAGGGAGGATTCAAACCCTCACCAATATCCATTATCACCAAGTGACAACAATATTGAATCTAGACATCAAGAACTCAATCAGCACCTAGTTTCATCCTAGGATTTATTTTAAATACTAGAACATTCAATGAGTTATGTTCAATGATTTTGTTATATGGTGTGTCATAGTTATCAAAGAACAAAATTTTTTTTTTTGTTATTAGCTTTTCCTACATTATTTTTGTATCTTTTAGTTAGTATATTTCTGTGGTATCAAAGCTATAGATTATACCATAGAAGCATAAATCTGCAAAAAATCACAGAAATCGCGATTTTTAAAAAATCGTTGGTGTTCCTGATTTTTTCAGGTTGAAAATCACGATTTTATGGGCTGCGTTGACCGCCCAAAAAATCGTTGAAAATCGGGTTTAAAACGAGTTTAAATCGTGAAAAAAAGGGCAAAAAATCGTGAAAAATCACGAACCCTAAAAGGGTCAAAAAAACCCTAAAAAATGCACGTTTTTTAATGAATATGAGGTCGCCAGTGATTAACTCATTGCCTGCAACTGAGAGGACACGCGAAATTGCTGCGACTAGGTTGGACGCATTTTTTAGCAATCGAAACACACGCGAACTTGTTGCGACTGGCGACTGGACACCATTTTTGGCCATCGACAATCTTCACGCGACCAAGTTGGACATTTTTTTTTGCTGTGATTTTTGCAATGCTATGATTTTTGCCTATTTGCGACCATCTTGGACGTTTTTTTGGCTTTTGTATTTTTTTCCTGCGATTTAAATTTCATACATATATGAAAATGAATAGTATGATTAAATATTATATTTAATATTATTAATTTATAAAATGTAATTATACATATATAAATATATATAGTTTATATATATTATTAAATTAAAATATAATTATATATGAATATATACAATTTTATGAAATATAGTTTATTAAGTAATTATATAAATTTATTAAATAATATTTATTATATAATTAAATAAATTTATTAAATAATATATTTAAATATTAAATAATTTAAGTGTATACAATTTTATGAAATATAGTATATTAAGTAATTACATAAATTTATTAAATAATATTTATTATATAATTAAATAAATTTATTAAATAATATATTTAAATATTAAATAATTTAAGTTTTTTAGAGTTTACTCAGAAAGCACAAGTAATATAGATATAAAATGAAAATTTTAAAAAATCTACAATACATTTAGGGAAATTCAACAAGATTTTTACAAGTATATCAGATTCTCTATGACATCAAAATTTAAGTTTATACTTTCATAATTCATTGATTCAAAACATTTGAAAAAGCTTATTGTGATAAATAACATGCTAAGGAATTGAACTTTTTTACCTTCTTAGGTTTCAAAACATTTGAAAAAGCTTATTTTGATAAATAAAGTGCTTCAGGTTGCCTTCATTTTGCACAACAGCAATTACTCAACCCAAAAATGCATACCAAAAATAAAGTAGTTTATTTTCAGTTACTCAACCCAAAAATGCACGCCATTGTATAGGTTTGCATTTTGTTGATTTTGAAAAATTGCTTGAATCTCACATAGGTGTGTGCCTATATCAAGAGTAGCAAATCTGTTTTGAAAAATTCAGCAAGTCTTTGATCAAACACACTCATACATTGGGCAGCATTCTCACTTTTTGATCTTTATTCATGCCTTTAAGTTTAAAGTTCAAAATTTTATGTTGCCTTTGATGGCGAAGTAGGCTGAATTAAAAAGTTTATTGCAGATTTGATCATAATGCCACGTCAAAAAGACTTTGCATGGACACATTGTACTTCAGTTTCAGGTACAACAAAGGTTAAATGCAACTGGTGTAAGACTGATATCAACGGGGGCATTTATCGTTTCAAATGGCACTTGGCAAAGGAGCTAGGAAATAACAACACTCCTTGTATAGCATGCCTTGCAAATGTCACACACCAAGCACAACAGGCTCTTCATGCGATTCCTTAGAACAAGGCAAAAAAGGCAAGAACTGGGGTTCAAATAGGTTCTAATTCTACAACTACTAGAGGGAGTCAGGTTCAGGATGATGGTGCAAGTGATTTTTTGAGGGAATTAGGGTCAACACTTTCTTCTACAGCGCATGGCCCAAACACAGGTGGAGAAAACATTGATGCTTTCGTTGCACCTCGTACTACACCAGGATCACAAACCACTTTGGAGAGTACAGGATGGAGGAAGAATGTCCATGAACAAGCAAGGAAGGCGATTGGAAACTTTTGGTACTACTTTGTTGGCGTTTCAATTAGCACCTCTGGAGTGCTTATTGGAAACGGACAGCTATTGCAAGTGTGTTAGTACATGCTCTTCGGATTATAGAGAGGAAGATCTCTCTTTGCTGATTTTCTACTATAAAAAAAGGGTGTACTAAGATTTCCTATCTTTTTTACTCAGCGGCAGGACACAAGGGTGCATAAACCAATGCGCCGTAGCTAAGCTTTTTCTCTGGTTTCCACAGATCTTAACTACGACTAACTAAGCTTCTAAACTATCCTACCTCCTCAAGATAAACAGAGCATGAGGGCGTAGGAGCGAAATGGTATGGTTGGATCACTTGAATCCTCCGTCTCAATGGAATATGGCCGAGGCTCTGAACCTTCGGATATATACCAAGATAGGGCTCGATACAAGCAAACACTCGTTACGGTAAACTGGATCTGAGACTTGCCAAGGAGGAGGAACCCCTATCCGAGGTATAGGCTTGGAAGCAGCTCACTGGAAACAACAAGGAACGATGGCCTTTCTAACAGGATTCCCGAGGAGGTGACGACACCTGTCCAAAGTCTAGGCTGCAAGAGAGATCATTAAACAACATCAAACGATAATGATCGATGACAAAATATCCAAGGAGGCGACGACACCTGTCCAAGGAGGAGATTGAAACAATGCACTATTTAAAAACAAGACTTTGAATAACTCAAATAATTAGATCAATCAAGCTTGCACCATCTGATTTATTTCTTCAAGGTTCTTCAAAGAATTACAAAGGTCGGGACAGCAAAGGCACGAAATCATGCACAATTGCGATCAACCAACGAACTCTCATCCAAGAGTGAACAGATATAAACAAGCGAACTCTGGCAACAGTGGCGCAGCAATTTTGCTAGCAAATAAAGGTTAAACAAATAAAGAACCTAAGGCTCTTATTTATAGAAACTCAAAGGAGTAGGCAACCCTAAAATCTCCTTGAGTTAACAAACAGTTCTTGCCAATCAGCAAGATATTATTCTATGTCTAAAAGTAGGTGAGCAAACAGTTAACTGGAAATCTACTTCAGTTAACTGAAACTAAACAAAAGTCAAACTGGAAGTCTACCTCAGTTGACTGACACCTAACTAAAAGTGAACTTATGTTACAAATGTGTCTCCAAATAGACATCCACCTTTTGAGGAAATCTGAGATCCACAAATCGTGGGAGTCAAATAGACATCCTAGATTAGTGGGATCTGACATGCATGATCTGTGGAGATCTGGAGTCAACTTGGAAAGGGGCATCAAGTTGACTTCAGTCATCATTAATGCTATTTGGAGGGTAGGACGTCCTCCCTTGGTGCTTTACACCTCTTCACCACTGGTCAACAAAGTCTCTATCCAGTCATTGACCTCTTCGGCCTCCGGGCAATTAATGCTCTTCAAGATGACTATGTGGCGTCTAAGCATTTCTTCACCCGTCGTAAGCTGCTGATGATAGGTTATGCATTGGGCAGCTGCTTCATCTAACTGGACAGACATGGCTGCAATTTTGGCTAATTTGCAGCCATTGGGATCTTCAAGGAATGAAGATCGGATGACATCCTGGAATCGTGTCTGCACGGTTTCAAGTTCCACATATTCTCCTCCTTCCCGCTGATATTCTAACTCCGGGAAGGATATTACCAACGTTCTTGCGAAGTTGATAATATTGGCGACGAAGCGTCTATAGTCAATCAGCTCCACAGAGTTGGCATCATAGGCTCTCACCTTGTATGCCACCTGTTCTTTCCACTCAAAGAGATGGTGTTTATTTTCTGTGGTCGTAACTGATTCATATGCTTGTTGCAAATCAGCAACTGTCACCTCCTCTCTCGGCCTCTCTTGAGCTGCCTTTATATCTGACTTCTGGATTTCTGATCGAAGTCCATGTGCTCTGTCTCTCAGCTGATATGCTTCTGTCAACACACACCGCCCTTTGACAACAAACTCATCCACTTGACGTCTCAAGTGTTTACCGTATGTAATCAACTGATGATGGTTTCTTTCAGCTGGGAGATCCAACAGTCCTTGAGGCAAAGCCGAGGAGTTTGGAGTGTCATGTATCAAACTAGAAATGTACAACTTTAGCTGACGGATTTCAGCCTTCAAGGCTGCTTTGTCTTGTCCATCTTTTGTCATCCTTTCTTTGACACTCGCCGAGGCAATTCCAAGAAGGTCTGCCTCCACCTGTCGAGTGGTCTTTCCAAGGTTCACCTTTGAAAGCGTGAAATCCTCAACCCTCACATTATGTATATCTTTGTCTTCAGGTGGGGCAGCAGTCTCTATGATAACCTCGTTCTCTGCATTCTTTTCTACATGCGTCTGCTTCTTCAACTTCTTTACCGGCATGTCTTGTGGGACATGATGGAATTCAGAGAAGTCAAGCTGATAAGAAGGCCTCTCCCTCTTCCTCCCAAGCGAGCTTTCCAGCCAGATAGAATCTCGGCTAGCATCGCTGGGAGGAGGAACATAGGTCCCCTGAATGCTAGAAGAACGAGACTGTGCCGTGGCAATGTCTCGTGGTGGCGAGTCCAAATCAATAGGACTTTGTGACCTCTGTGATGGTGGTGAAGCTGGTGGCTCTGTTTCTATCACTGGCACCGCTTCTGCTGCAACTTCTTCTACAATGGTTTCCATCTCTACAGCGATTATTTCAATCACTGGTTCTTGTGTAGTTGCAGCGGTCTCAACTGTCTCAGGCAAATTGGTGGCTGTCTCCACCTGTACCTCTTGCCGGCTTGTGCTGGCAATTCCTTTTCTCCCCCATGTGCTTCCTGACATCCGCATTCCTTCTGGAGGAAAGCTCATCTTCTTCTGTCTGGGTTTCCTCCTAGACGTGGAAGGTAGTGTAGACTGAACCGCTGGCGGCTCTGATCGGGGAAGTACTACCTTCCTTGTCCTTTTACTGTCCAGGTAGAGTTGACTGTGTCGAACTACTCTACCCGTTCTTTCCTCAATAGACGTACTCTCTTTCGCGTACCAGTCTACCTTGCCGAGTGGTTGTGAATCCACTAGACCCGTGAAGAAGGAAGAAAGAATAACTTCTCCTTCGTCTTCAGATAAGCCCTCGATGTCTTCTGACATGAATTCTGCAATCTGCGAGAGCTTGAATCTGCTATGGTTCCTTCTTCTCACTTCGAACTCATCCTCGCAGTTGACCCAAAAATCTTCCATGAAAGGTTCATGTGATGATCTTTGCTCAAGGTGAGCTGCGAAGATGCCTCTGGGGTCATAGGATGGCCTCCTGTCGATGAGGTACTTGAGATTAAATCTCACTATTTCTTGGCTTATCAACCTTGCATCGGCTGCAGTTCTGCATCTGTAGAGTCCCATCTGAAGAGGAAAGTTCACTGCAGCCTTTTTCTTTACGCGAAGGTAAGAGTGAACCTCGGCCAATTGCCTCAGGAATTCCATGAACACTACCCTATCTGAGGGGTAACGTGGCATCATGGCGGGGTGGCCATTATAGCCATACACGCGTATGTAGGTGAAAGTGGGGAATTGTATGAACCAATCCGCCCAGTCCACCATTGCTGCCTTAGCTGCTGGTGAAATACGCACGTGCATCTCATGGTCTAGCTCGTGCACGGTGTGCATAGTAAAAAGGTCATTTATCCTTTTGAAATGTCTTTCCGCTAGAGTGAACTCCAAGCGAGGAAAGTATTCTTGTACCTTTTGCACACCCAGGGTTCCCACAGTGTTTAATGTTCTGAAATCGCCTTGGAAGGCTATCAGGTAGACCAGGTATGAACACATGTGGAAACGGTGCTCTTCTAGAAATCCGGTGAATTGTTGGTGGAGTGTGTCACTGATCAGGGAGGCCCAGTCGTAACGTTCTTTTCTGCTGATTATCTTGCCAATAATGTAGAACATCCACGGCTGGAAGGATTTTCCCTCCTCTTGTCCAGTGACTCTGCTGAGTAGGGTGATTAGCACTCCGTACTCGTCTTTGAATTCTCCTCTACCAACCAATCTGGGCAAGCTGTTTCTCTTTGTTTTCAGCCAATGTTCAGCCATTATAAGCGAACACTTGTCCTTCGAAGCCTCGAATGCCTTTTCGCATTCTGTCACTGATATGACCTTCTTGGTAGGGCATGGTGGAATTGCAAAACAAGTCTCTATGTCTACCGGCTTCAAGCTGCAAATCACCCTCCCGTCAACTGACAGGATCTCTCTTGTAGTCGGGTTGTAATGCTTAGTGCAAGCAATTACAAGCTCGATGCTTTGTAAGGTGATTGGAATAGATGCTGCTTGAAACAAACCGGATTCTTCGATGTTCTGCAATGTGATTTGATTCATGCCCTCCAAGTCTTCAGAACTGACCTCTGGATTTTTCTGCCATAAGTCTGTATCAGTCGTTTTCAGGTAATCATGGTATAAGACCGTTTTGGTCTTGTATTGTACCTGAGAGTACTGCATTCTGAAAACCTTGAATATTGACTGGGCACTTGACCCTGTTCTGACACTTTTCTGGAACTGCTAAAAATAGCCTCGCCGGGGGTAGTTTTTACGAAAAAATCTGAGACATGGGTTTTGTTAAGAATGATTTTCTAAACAGACCCAGATCGTCAGAAATTCGAAAAAACGAGTTTTTCTTTGACATGCAAGAGCCCTTCGGTGGCAGAGGCAGCAAGGGCACCAGAAAGTGATTTTTCTCGAAAAAATCTAACACATGGGTTTTGTTCGTGCTTCAAAGCCAAACAAACCCAGTTTGTCCGTTTTTCAATATTATGACTTTTTTCGGAAACCCTAAAAAATAGGGGCAGCAGGGCTACTTTTTCTGAAAAAATCTACCATGTGGGTTTTGTTGAAAAAGCTGTGCTGATCATACCCAGTTGGTCAGATCTGTGATAATCTGTCGTTTCCTGTGACATGCAAAAGAAATATAGACAGAAGTAGAGGAAGTAGACAGAAGATGGATTGGAAGTTATAAACTGCCACTTTGCAATAATCTGTCTCTGGAAGCAATCTTGGGAGAAGAATGCTTTTACTGCCAATGATCTTCAAAAATATTGAAGATCCGTTCAAAACCCCTGCCAGATCTTGAAAACTTGTTCTTGGGAGCTACTTGATGTTTTATCCTTCAACCTGCAAAAAGAATAATGATGAAAGGGACGCCTAGCATGAATATAAGGCAATTAGGGTTAAGATCCACAAAGTATGGAAGATAACTCATCATTCAGGCCTGATTTGGAGTTCCAAAAGATGATTTCCACTGATTGTGGAGTGTTTTTCTCTTTTTTGGCTCCAAATTTGCTAACTCAAGTCAACATTTCTGTTTGACTTTCCTTTAGGCGTCCAACCTTGAGTTTGATCATTTTTATTATTTTGCAAGCTGAAGTACTCCTGTTTGATCTTCGATTCAGGTTACTCAGTTGATCTCGAGCAGTATCCGACAGTTCTGTTGTTGAGGCAGGATCAGTACGATTAGATATGCCTGGGAGAGGTTAACTCAGAAAACTGAGTTTAGGTCTCCAGAAAGAAGGGCACCTTTTCTTGAAAGGGGCGCTTTTGACAATGCCTTAGTCAATTTTCATTGACTTGTTCTTCGTTTTGACCTTTTCAGACCCTTTTTGCTTTGATCTGACGTTCCCGATGTTTGATGAATCAGATGATTCTGCTTGACGATGCGTCGGGTAGCTGGTTCAGTCTTGTTCACGATGCCTGACTTTGCAGTGGAAGCTGGCAAGTTTTGGGCCTTTCAAACTAAAGGGCGCCCCTGGTCAGCAGGGGCGCTTTTAGCTTTTGCTTGGTTTCATCTTGGTTGTGGACTGCCAGTCTTTGACCTTCTCCATCAGTCGATTGATTTGTCGGAAGTTCTTGCTGATAGTCTCGCTGACGAGATAGGTCATAGCTGAGAAGGTCATCCTGGGAGGCAGTGAAGATTCTGGCTAAATCTGGATACCTTTAGGAAAGGGCGCCTTTCCTTGAGAGGGGCGCTTTTAGCCATGCCTTAGCCATTTTCTGGCTTATCTTTCCAGTTTTTCAAATTTGGCTTTTTCTGCTTGATCTCATCTCGTGATCGTCTGGTGTGTCTTATGGACTTGCTGTTAGATTGATCACGTAGCCGGGAGGAAGCTGGAAAGATATCATGTATAGAGCTGCAACTTCTGGATTCATCTGATGTCTGCAACTGAGGGGCGCCCCTGGCCAGCAGGGGCGCTTTTACCTTGAAGCTCTCTGATTTGGCACTTCTGTCGTCAATGGATCCTCCATACTTCGCTGACGGTTGGTCAATGATCCCTAATCAGATGATCTTGCTGATTGTTTCGTTGTCGAGCCAGTATGAAAGTGAAGAGGATGACTGTTTTGACAATGCCAAATGATTTGATTTGCCCTCTGAGGTCCAAGGGCGCCTTTCTTCAAGAGGGGCGCTTTTAACCACTGTAGACTGTGTTTTGCCTTGGTAGACAAAACGTGCACCTTCCAGACTTAGCCAAATTTTGGCCTTTTCCATTTTGAGAATCTCCTTCGTTGAACGTCATCATTTTCATCCTTTTCCGCCATGGTTTCTTCGTTGAAGCTTTTGAGGTTTAGCTTTCAGCACCTGGTACTGGCCAATCTGCCATTAATGGCTGCGGAGCTCCTAACTTTGTTCCTGAAAAATAGAAATAGACCCACCAGAGTAAAACATATTTTTTGATAATTCTGACTTGATCAGTGTGATCGTGAAGGCAATTAATCCTATCAGAATTATTTTCAATCATTTCCGGGAAGGTCCTATTTTTTAGGGTTTCCATAAAAATAGGGGTGTAAAACCCTAATTTTCGTTTTTTCAAAATTTTAACCATAGGTTCCTTGACAGAAACCCACAAAGATTTCATATTTGGTTTGACCTAAAACATACTTTAGATGGCATTTTTACGTTGTTTAGCTCAATTTAAGCAGAATGCCAAAAATTTCATTTTGGGTATAACATACTCTAGCTTGCCATTTCATGTTGCTAGATCACCATATTGGCAAGGTATGGTGGATGCTATTGCAGCTGCAGGTCCTGGGTTCAAAGCCCCATCTTACGAGACATTGAGGGTTGGTATGCTCAATGATGCAGTACGGGATGTTACAGATGTTGTTACAGAGCATAAACTAGAATGGGCAAAGACTGGTTACACCATAATGTCAGATGGATGGACAGACAGAAGGAATCGAACCCTCATCAACTTCCTTGTCTCTTGTGAAATTGGCACTATATTTCTGAAATCCTTGGATGCATCGGATACTATCAAATCTGCAGCTGCATTGTTTGAGATGTTTGATTGTGTGGTACAAGAAGTTGGGCCACCAAATGTGGTTCAATTTATTACAGACAATGCTGCTGCTTGTGTAGCTGCTTGTAGACTCATGACAGACAAATACCCCTCTATATTTTTTACCCCATGTGCAGCACATTGCCTTGATCTAACCCTTGAGGACATTGGAAAACTTGAATGGGTTAAGGAGGTATTGCAAAATGCCCGCAAAGTTACAAAATTCATTTATAATCACATGAGGCTTTTGTGCATGATGCATACTTTCACAGAGGGCAGGGAGCTGGTTTGACCAGGTGTGACAAGATTTGCAACACAATTCCTTGCACTACAGACTCTATGCCAACAAAAAATGAATTTGAAACGAATGTTTGTTTCAAATGAGTGGATGGAGTCTGGCTTCGCAAATCTAGTAGATGGCATAGCAGTGGCAGGCTATATGTACTCTTCTACTTTTTGGGATGCAGCTGAACAAGTTGTAGAGTTTTCAAAGCCTCTAGTAAAAGTCTTAAGACTAGTGGATGGGGATAAATCCCCCATGGGTTATTTGTATGAGGCCATGGATAGGGCCAAGGAGGTGATGAGGGGTAGGATGCAAAATGACAGGGACAGGTATATGCCATTATGGGACATAATTGATAGAAGATGGGATCAACGGATGCATTCTCCTCTCCATGCTGCAGGATACTATCTTAATCCGAGTTTGTTCTATAACCCTTCATTTAGATGTGATGATGGTGAGGTAACACAGGGCTTGTTCATGTGCATGGAAAAAATGTTTGATACCAGAGAACAATTACAGGCAGCTATGGGAGAGTTAGCAACGTACAAGCAAGCAAGGGGTTTTCTCTCATCTATGGCCGCCATCGCAGGCAGGAATACCTTGCTACCAGGTAGACTCTATAAACTTGTGGTAGTCTCTCTATTTTGTCGACATGATCATTAAGTGTTAAGTTGATTTTAAGATATTCTTACATGATATCATCTCCATGTAATGTGTTTTTGCAGCACAATGGTGGGAGTATTTTGGTCATGATACCAAACACCTTAGATGGATGGCGAGACGCATTTTGAGCCAGCCATGCAATTCATCCGCTTGTGAGCAT
>CM021102.1:189148994-189161292 GCA_007115665.2 Sequoiadendron giganteum
TACTATTGGTGGATAAATATTATGCATGAAAAGAAATTTTAATTTTAATTTCAAGATTAGGTTATGGAAATGGAAGGTAAATCTTTAAAATAAGGAAAATAATTAATGGAAAGACACAATAGCTATCAAAACTTATCTTTAATCCTCTACAAAATATAACTGAAAATGTGTGTTCAAGAAGGGGTTTTTGAAGCACAGTAAAGGAAGAACGGTGGAGAAGGGAAGAAAAGAGGAGAGGAAAGAGAAACAAGAAGAAGAAATTCTTCAGGAAGCAATTTCTAGGTTTTTAAATCCTTTCCCATTGCATTTGATTTCAAATGGGTGAACAATCTATTGTATTGTGGCAAAAGGGAAATTCTTTTGTTGAATTCATGTGCTTAATGCTTAAAAATATAGGTCATGTATGGAAACTTTGTGATACAGCTGAACAAAATTGTATTTAATTATCTTCTTTGTATTATATACAAGAACTTCTCATTGGAAACCCCAATTTTTATATCAATTGATCTTAATGCAATTAGAGTTAATTGTTCTGTAATGCCATGGTTGTGCATCCGTATTTTCTAGTTTATATATATACATACATACATACATACATACATACATACATACATACATATATATATATATATATATATATACAATGGGCAATTCCATAAATCATATAAGCTAAACATAAATGTCTGATATCTTAAAAAAATTGAATTGAACTTTGATTTTGGAAAACTCTATTTTTTTCTGAAATTTTTTTTAATTATTTTGGGGAAACCTTGAAAGCCTACCCCCAACCCTTGCATCCCCCATGGGATGGCTGCCTATGGAGGCAACCACCCCTCCATAGGTCGATGTCTATAGAGAGGGTGTTGCTCCCACAGGTAGCACACCCCATAGGGGGCCGCCACCCATTCCTCACCATGACGCCACATTCAAACAAACTTTGTGAAGATTAGATTTTATCTTGTCTGGTTTTTGTGAATGCAATGTATTTCTATTATCTCGAACAACAAATATGTGTGTGTGTGTGTGTATAAGTTTGGTTTCTAGCAAAACATGCTAGAAATTTATACGGTTGTAGATGCTTATTCTTTTTCAGTGCAAAAGTAATTTTCTGAATGTGTAAATATATATATATATATATATATGTATGTATACATACAAACAAATAAATATATGTATATATGTTTGTGTACATACATTAGAATAATAAAAGAGATAAGCTACAAATTCATTGACTGTAACATTTAATAGAACATAATTTACATGGTTGTAGTTGTATATAAGTTATTTTGATGTAAATGTAATTTCTTGAAAAAGTATATATATATATACACATATTTAACTAAATGTAAATAACATTTTGTTAAAATATGACAAAATGTATAATGCTTCAGCTAAAGATGTAAATTTCAGTATTTTAGAAAAATGAATAAAAATATACAATATGCATGAGAGTAAGTTATAAGTTTTGAGAAGGATAGATATTGAAATATGATTTAGAAGGATTACAAATTTTGCTGTAAAGTAATATATATTTTGTTTAGATTTTTTATTTATGAATTTATATAAACTATGTAAATGTATATATATATATATGTGTGTGTGTGTGTATTTATGAATATACATATATATATACATATGCATTTATGTGAATGGGCAAGTTTAAATCTTTAAAATGTATACACTTGAAGAGTATTTCTTTCAAATTGATGCAAACTTGTTATCTATAAACCATTTAATTTGGAAGTGGCTTATTGAATATTTTGAAAACAAGTAGATAGATCCGCATTTGAATTTAATTTCTAATATCCATTGAAACGATAGAAAATTGACTAAACCAAATCAATGTAAAATATAAAACTAGATATAGTAATTATTTCTTGTGAATGATTTTCTTATGGAATCAAATAGTGAACTTGGGAATACAAGATGTTTTTCATGGAAGAATGCTTGAATATGTAAATAATTGAACTTTGTGTAGCTTTTAAGAACTATGCAATATTTGATTTTTACGAAAAACTTCCAAGACAGGATGTTGAATGTGGGATCCCAGAGACAGTAGTTAAAATTTTCTAAAACTACCATTTATTTTTGAATGCTTGGCCAAGCTAATGAACCATTGAAATAGATGGATTAAAAGCCTAGAATTTTTATGCCATATATGTCTCCGCCACATCCTATTTGCAAGACATATGTCGTTCTAGTATAGGAATCTCTCTTCGCCCTCCTAATTCTCCCTCTCTCACACACATTCTCTCTATCTCTCTCTCTACATCTCCCCCTCTTGCCCTCTTCCCCTCTCCCTTTAGCCTCCCAATTCTCTCTCTCTCTCTCTCTCCCTTTCCCACTCTCTCTCCCTTTCCCCCTCTCTCTCTTTATCTCTCTCTGTCCCTTTCCCTCTCTCTTTCCCTCTCTCTCTGTCCCTTTCCCTCTCTCTCTGTCCCTTTCCCTCTCTCTCTCTACCTTCTCCTCTCTCTCTCACTCTCTCTCTATCTCTCTCCCTCTCTCTCTATCCCTCCCTCTCTCTCTCCCTCTCCCTCCCTCTCTCCCTCTCTCTCTCCCTCTCTTTCTCTCTTTCCCTCTCCCTCCCTCCCTCCCTCTCTCTTTCTCTCTCTCTCCATCTTTCCCTCTCTCTCCCTATAACTCCCTCCCTCTCTCTCTCTCTCCCTCTTCTTTATCCCTTCTCCCATCTTCCCTCTATCTTCTCCTCCCGACTTATCTCTATCCCTCTCTCTCTCTATCTCTCTCTATCTCTCTCTCCCTTTCTTTTCACGACTCCTCCCTTTCCTTCCGGACCTTTTGTCCCTCTCTCTCCCCTTCCCCTCTTTCCACCTCCCTCCCGACCTCTCCTTTATTCTCTCTCTCTCTCTCTCTCTCTCTTTATCTCTATCTTGTCTTATCTCGACCTTTGTCTCCTCATTCCCTCTCTATTCTCTCCCTCTTTTGTCTCTTTCTCTCTCCTCCTCTCTCTCTCTCTATCCCTTCTTCCCTCTTCCTCTATCTTCTCCCTCCGACCCGGATCTCTCTCCCTCCCTTTCTTTTCCCTTCTTCCATTCTTTCCCCTTCTTTTCCTTCATTCCTTGTCCCTTTTCAACCTTTTCTCCCCTTCTTCCAGCTCTCCTTCCCTCCGACCTCTTCTCTATAGGTCCCTGTCTCTCTCTCTATCCCTTTCTTCCTCTCCTTTTTCTCCCGACGATCTCTCCACTTCTATCCCTCTTTCCTCTCCCTCCATCCAATCTCTCTCTCTCTCTCTCCTCTCTCTCTCTCTCTCATCCCCCTCTTCCCCTCTTTCCCTCTCCTCCCTATCCCCCTCTAGTTCTCTCTCTCCCTCTCTCATCCCCCTCTCTCTCCCTCTCCACCTTCTTCCCTATTCCCTTTCTCCCTTTGTTCCTCCGACTCGATCTCCTATGACTTTCTCTCTCGATTCTCTCTAACCTCTCCTTCTTCCCTCTCCCTTCTCACCCTCCTACCTCTCTCTCTCTCTCTCCCCCTCTCTCTCCCTCTCTCTCTCTCCCTTTCCCTCTCTCTCCCTCCCTCTCTCTCCATCTTTCCCTCTCTCTCTCTCTCACTCTCTCTCTCTTTGTCCCCTTCTTCCCCTCTACCATCTCCCTCCTAATTCTACCTCTAACTCTCCACTAGTACAAAAAAAACAATATATGACTAAATAAACTAGTAAAAATTGCATATAAATGACTAATTTTGGTCACGTGACCATTAGTAGTCTATTGCTGGTCATTTGTAACGCGACCAAATTTATGACTAAACTATTTTAGTCATTTATCTAGTCATTGATTTAGTCATTGATTTGGTCATTGATTTGGTCATTGATTTATTCATTGATTTAGTCATTGATTTAGTCGTTAATTTAGTCATTGATTGTTGTTAATTTGTCATTTATTTAGTCATGATAGTGATTTATTTAGTCATATATTTGGTCATTAATTTAGTCATATATTTAGTCATTGATTGTTGTTAACTGGTTATTTATTTAGCCATGGTAGTCATTTAGTTAGTCATTACTTTCGTCATTAATTTAGTCATATATTTAGTCATTACTTTATTCATTACTTTAGTCATATATTTAGTCATTAATTTATTCATTTAGTCATTTAATCATATATTTAGTTATTGATTTAGTAGTATATTTAGTGCATTTTTAATTTCCATCATTTGGTAGTTTATTTTATTAATAAAAAAGATCACTTATCAACTATCTAAAAGATTTGCACAATAAAACAACAATGAGAAGGCAGAAATAGCTTATTTTATTAATAAAAAAGATGTTACATACATCTATGTAAGCTTGAAAATAGAGTTAAAATTTGTTGTCCCAACATGAAAGAACTTGAAAGATTACAATACATTGCTGAAATCTACTCCAAAACCTTATCTTTATGTTGTTCAACAACTTACAAAAGAATAGGAACATGAATATTCTTTTATATCATAACCTACAGTCCCTTACCCTTGTAATGCTTGTTGATCCTCTAACTGTAATTTGTGCATGACTGTTCTTTTGTATCATAACCTACAGTCCCTTACCCTTGTAATACATAAGTACATGATACATCTTTGCAAAGGAACTTTCATTCTATGATTGTGATAAAGCTCCAATCATTTGCTGGCTGCCCTCATTCTGATTACTATCATCTTATGACCATGTTAATTTTTACTTCATTCTTTCTCTTACCATTGAACTATCACTTTAAAAAATTGATCATTTACCTCTTCATCTTCATATCTTGCTGGTTTCTTTATCACCAATCACGAATCCTACCAACTGAAGTAAATTTGAGTCATTGTCCACAACTTTCCTATCTATCAGCAACTCCAAAAGAACAATACCATAGTTGTAAACATCAGATTTCTCATTAAGCCTTGAGGTTCTTGCATATTCAGGGTCAATATAACCAATAGTACCCATAAAATAGGTGGAAGTGTGAGTTTTGGCCGAGGAAATGTACTTGGCAATGCCAAATTCTGACAAATATGCTTTGAAGTTGTCATCTAAAATAATGTTAGATATATTTACATCCCTGTGAGCAATGCAATGGTTACATTCATGATGAAGATATGCTAATCCTTTTGTAGCACCATAGGCTATCTTTAGATGAGTATCCCAGTCTAATTTAATCTTCTTTGATGTTCCTACACAAAAATTTAAAATGTTTGTTAGGTTCTCCCCAATCTATTTTGATCAGATGGTAGAAATATTGATTGGACTCATATTTCATAAATCTATCATGTTTCTACATAACATCATTTTCTCACCATGTAGGATGTCCCAGAGACTTCCATTTACCATGTAGTCATAAAATAGAAACAAGAAAAATATAGAATTGCATAGTACCGAAAAAAAGAAATTAAAAAAAAACCTAGAAGAAAGGATGCTGAAGACATTCAACTACAGTTGGCACCTTCATTTTTTGTACAACCTCGGATTTGTCCACTTGGTCTAAAAAAAAAGCATGTGAACCAAGTTAGAATCCCCACATAATCATAAAGGACAAAAAACTTCATATGCTGACAACAACAAAAGTAAATACTAAACAAGAACACTTTGTGAACTACATTCACAAGCATAAATTTAGAAATATACTATTACTAGATTAGAAAGAGAGTACTTTGATAGAAAGAAAATAAGAGACAAAAAGTGAAGAATACTTAGTTTGAAAAATAGATGGGATCTCTAAAATCAGATATTATATTTAAAAATTGGATTGTGAGGTTTATGATCCAAAGTTCCCACGATAGTAACGGTCATTGTGACATATTTTGTACCCATCTAGATACGTGTCCTCACATAATAAGGTGCAATATATTTCATTCACAAACATCTATTTTCATTAAGGAAGAAAACATCAGGAAAAGCTATTCATGATGGCTTAGGACAAGAAACACATAGAATTTTTGGAATCTCACATGTTTGTTAATTTCAGCAAGCTACTCATTTATATCACTAAAATATATTCTCTTAATAATAGAATCTAGTTAAAATCTTGTTATATAGAGTAAACAAACAACTTGTGTTTATATTCATGTTCCCAAACTATCAAATTAGCTTAAAGAAAGACTGTGTGCTGCTCGAATTCAATTTATTGCAAATATGGCTGCTGAAAATATAGATTGCAAGAGGCAGGTTCAATAACTAAGTTAATGAATATATTCGTGATTTAATCATTACCTATTCATTCACATTCTACTAGATGCTTACCATTCAAAAAGAAAAATGAAGGATTAAGAACATGTATAAGAAATTAAAAAGTTGAGAATGACAGAATAAAAAATAAGTATTAATTATAGAACTTGTGTTGTCAAATTAAAAAAATGTACATAAGATCATAGTTATTATCAGATCATAGTAGCCTTTTGTATACTGAGGTTATCATAGTTCCTGTGTCATTTTTTTATAGGTTGGTGAGTTGTTTTGTTCTTAACTAAAGATCATTAAAATCCCCCTCGATAAAACAAAAATACCACTTCCCTCAAGGTAAATTTTTCCCTATAAAATTTGGAAAGGAAACAAACTAATACCTAAAACAACTCTAATAAAGAAACTACCATCAATCTAAGCCAACATAAATATAAGAATAAGTGGTGTTTACAGCTAAACCATAAAATTAGTTGTTTCTCTGTAAGAAAAATATAAAAAAACATGCCAAGAGATTCTAGACCAATATCAATGATTGTTTTATTCATTAGGAGTAGTTCTTGTACACAAAATATAGACCAAGAAACATCTATCAAGATTGGACTACTTTCCCATACTAGGAAAAACATGTATAAAATTCCTAACAGTTGCCAAATATAACACAACCATCAACAATTACTTGAAGCCAAATTATAGCAACTACCCACAAGTCAACAAGGAATTAGCATAAAGTCAGTTTACAAACGAAATACAAAAACTTAACAAGTTAATTTATACAAACTAAATCCCCCCCCCACCCCCCCCCATTTAAACCTACTTTGCAATGCTAGAATCTTCAACATATGCATCTTGAATGTTTTCAGCAAGCCTATAAAGAAATATATTTGAAACTCCTCCTACAACCACAATAAATGGACTAGTAGCTAGAGTTACAAGGGCAACTTGCCAGTTGTTTATGAATCCCATAGCAAGACCTCAAAAAAAAATTCCATGTTATAGACATAATTTTCCACCTGGTTCATCAATACTTCAATTTGTCAATATTTTGACCTCTTATCAAGCCGACCTCAAGTGGCATACAATATGATTTTTACCTAGGAAATAGACTCATTGGTTCCTCAATAAAAAATAAAGATAATAAATTGTGTATTAAATACCTTTTTTCTTTTCAAGAATATAAGAGTTATGGGAACATACTTTCCTACTCAAAGAAGATTGAATAAGTAGCACATCACTTAACATTTGGCTCACAATATCTCCATTATCTCCATTATCTCCATATGTGTCAAAAAACTCATGTCCTAGCTCAACAATACTTGAACATATTTGGACTTGATAATAGTCCTCTGTCTCTCTCCAGTAAGAATCCAGCATGAAACCTCTATGAAGAATATTTCACAGAAGTCATATTAGTAATAACATGGAGAAAAAAGTTAAATGTACCCTAATACCCAAACCACATGCATATTATAAGAAACCAAAAAATAAAGGACATGATTGAGTTTCAATATAGTTGAAACAACCCAGGCAAAAAAAAATCATCATGCTTTGTTGGACCCCAATCAAAATAAATGAACATGTAATCTATATTGTAAAAAGGAAGCTCAAGACAATCAACACTATACAAGAAGATACAAAGGACTGTCTCACAAATCATTGTCATATTGGTATTTAAAAAAAATAGAGATACATTGTTCATACACTGTCAATGAGAGACTGAATATTCACTACAAAAATGGCACTGATCAAAACTACCACCATCTCCATATAGTATCCACTGGAAAGAAGTGCACCACTGTCATTCCATGCAACAAACACTTGATCATGCATATCATTGTCAAAATGATGATAGACATATCACTGTCCTTCCAGTCACCTCACTGTCCACTCACTAGGATGATTGATCAATAGCATGGTATACAACTAATGTAATCACTAGCTATACAATCAATTGTAATGAGATGATCAATAAAGTCTTGTACCAACTTTTGCATGAATGTCACTTTTCATCATTATCATGAAGCATCAACATCAAAAACTACATCATGAACTAAGTGAAGAAAGAGCAGTAAACATCATGACAATATAGCCAACATTCAACCTTGGACCATGACTATTCATCTTTGGTCATATCAAAACATGACAAGTCCCAACCCCGTATCTCTTGTAAGCATACAATCATACCTCTTCCAATCTTGACATCAATGAGAAAAATTGCATCAAAACTAATGGGAAATCAATCAACAACCACTTTAACACCATGGAACTATTGTTGCAACAATAACATGAAATGGTTTGTCAAACTTGTATCCCAAACCTATCACATTGAATAAGCTGCAAACTATCACTTGGCATGAATATCATCAACAAAAACATGATATTGTCTTGAAGGAATATAACCATTATATTAATTTCCAAGACTCGTACCAATACTATTGAAAGAAAATAATAAATGTTCAAACAATGACAATGGGCTATTGACCCCCCCTGCAAAGGATACCTCCATGAAAAACTTCTCCTTCATGCATACCAATTTACATCAAGTTAACTATCACTGCATGTAGTTGGATTGAAGGGCATAAAATGGTACATTTTTTTTTGTGTAGGAGACATATCACATCCACAAACATGGGAGAGCTATTGAAAATTGGAGAAATTGGCTTGGAATGAAACTTCTTTCTTTAATAGGAACCTTTCCTCTTGATAATGAATTTTTTGTACAACACTATACTGAACTTGCAAAAAACTACAATTCTAGTGGGAGCAAGCAATAAAATATGAAAATTTAGTGGCAATAATGAAATGCAAAGAGGACATACAGATGATGAAATATTTTCTTAACTTAAGAAACAAATTAGAATGCAATTCAGAGCAATCAAACCTACAGGAACTGCACAACAAAGTTTTTAAGCTGCAAAAATGTGAAATTTATAGAGGTCAAACAACGAGAACGAAATGCACTAGCTTTTTCTTTTAATTTCTTAGGCACTATCAAGAGCATGCTTTTTGTCCAATGCACAATGCAACAAGTGCTATAGAAAAAGACATTTTTTATAAATTTATTGAATTCCAAGAGGCACAATGGTACATTGAGGTAGAGACTTGAGAATCAATATTAACATTGTGTTCCCCAACTTTTGTCATAGTGAGATCATGACTAACTAAAATTTTTGTTTTGAGCAAAAGATGTTGAGAGGTATTCCTTCTCAAAAAGTAATCATAAATCTCTAGGAATTTTTTGGTTGCCATGTACATTTAAGAAAGTACGAACTACATTTAAATATGATCTTTACAAGGTTTATTTTGAAATTGAAATTCAATTTCCTTGGGTGAAATTATTGATGAGGAATTAAATAAATTTTGAGGAGTGTAAGGAAGATAATACTCTTACTTGAATGCCTCCCTATGTAATCATTGGAAAGGCCATTCTAGTCATCTTTAAGTGTGAAGGAGGATGGAAAGAAACAAAATAGTTGATAGGCATTTTGAAGAGAATAATAAATATATATTGAATCATTATATCCTGGACATACAGTTTTGTCTGCTCCTAGTTTCCGACCATTATTTGTAATAAAAAATTATATGATACATGCACTACAAATTGAAATGTTAAACACCTCTTACAATTTTACCTACTACATATTACAAATTGTCAAGTAAACAACACATATTAACGCACTTGATGACTAGGGTAAAATGAAAAACACAATGTGTCTTTAGATGGATATTTGGTAGCTATGAGATTAAGAGTTTCTAGACATTGGAGTTTAGGATCAACTATGTTATATTTAGTACTTTTCTTTTGACTGAAGATAACTAGGGTTAAGGGATTCTAGATTTGGAAATTAAAAGATTGGCAAGAGGCCGACACTCATGCAATATTACACTTACCAGACTAAGTCCAATCCAAATTTGACCCAAAAGATTAAAGTCACATCATTCAAAGCTATGAGAGCATCTCTCCAACTTATATTCAGCCATTTCCATCTGTAATCAAGAACCAAACTGACCAATCCAAGGGCAGGAGACCATGATATTCCAAAGGATCTTCATATCACAAAAATAGTTAAACTGGGCTTTGCATCCAGCCAAGCAGAGGCAGATCAAGATTTCTAGAGAGAAGCATCACATGAATCAAAGTACAAACCATATTTCTTATATCCTCCAAAGTAAGAGAAAAGTATTGTCAGCCAATCATTACATGCTCATAAGAAGCATATAAGCAAAAGTCATATCATATTACATAATATGGTCAAAATACTAAAGAGCTATATCTGTCAATAAAAAACAACAAAGATCAGTATAAGAAGGCATCAACTAAGGAGTTTTTCCTCCTTTTTCACAGCTTCATGTTCTTCAGATGTTGATGATGTTCTGAATACTATCTCTTTTACATAAATCTAGGATAATTAAGTAAATGCAAACAATTACAAGAGAAATTTTCCTAAGAGATGTGAACCATTTCCATCAGTTTAAACAGGGTCAATGTTCTTGTGGAGAATATTGGGTGTTGCTAAATGAAACAATCTGAAAAATAGGCTTGCACTATAATAATGTGCACTACATCAGATATCCAGTAATAACAAAGGGACATCCATCAAAGCATAACAACAGGGACTTTTTTGTCATATGTTGTAGTTACAAGTTCCCTACTAGACTTTCGTGAAAATGTGGAAGCATAGAGAAGGCAAGCGAACCGGATTCCATGCCACCAGGACCCTTGAAAGTAGGATCAGGATAACCTTCTGGAATTAGATGATTTGGTCCACCAGGCAAGATGTAAGCCAATAAGATACATAATAAGAAATATATAAGCCAAGAATAAGATTGTAAGAAAGGTTGCATTACCCATGTAGGATTACAAAGCATAATATAGTGAGGCTCCTAATTCTCAGCATGGGATAGTATTTCAAGAAGAGGTGCAATGAATCAAATACAATGCAGTAGGAAGGATAATAAATTGATAAAATTTTCTACATCAATAATTTAGAAATATATAATATTATGATAGTTGTAAGTCAAATTAATGAAATTATCATAAATGATATAACAATTGCATCTCTACAGAGCTGATTGTTTTGAATCATAATTCCACCCAAACTACATGTCTATAATGATACAAATGCATTCACAGATATAATAAATGGATATGAAAACTTCATACTGTGCAATTTTGTGCATGCATAGACAAGCACTTGCTAGAAGAGGTGTAGTCGCTTGGAAAAAATAGCATAAGAATGTTAATGGCAACATTTGAAATTATTAAATGTTTTACAGAAATTATTGGAAAATACATTCCAATGTAATAGAATTGTAGTTTTTGCTCATGCTACAAGTCCAAATGGGAGTGGGAAAATCTCTTTATTTCGGGTGCTTAGAGGCCTTTGGCCATTGGTGACTAATCGTGTTACAAAACTCGGGTTGGATCATATCTCAATATGATATAATTAATGTGCCACAAAAGGAACACTGGGAAAGATCTTCACGTAGTTTGTCTTTTTTATTTGAAAATGGCAATATTTTTAAATGTGAAAAGAAAATTTAAGAAGCATAGGTTATAATTCTCCTCACCATGTGGATGCATTCTCTAACTTGTGACATTGCATGGAGCTGCAATGAACAAGCACCACCTAACCATCAACCTAGATGTAAGATGTGCAGTTTTTCCCATTTTTGTTGTCCTCTACTCAAGTATAGTTTTTGAGCTAGATGGTAGCATCACTGACAACTTATAGTTGAGTGATTTAGATTTTGTAGTGTCTTGTCAAATTTACATACAATAATGAAAAGTTGTAATATATTAACAAATGTCACTGGACTTGTAAGGCAAGTGATGGCAGTATAAAAGAGGAGACCATTTAAAAACATAGGTACAAAAAAAATTGTGCTTGGAAATAATATAATTAGTTTAGTATATGTTGGGGCTAGTTGTGATGGTAAAACATTGACTGCTATGGGTACTGAAATGCATTTTTATATTTGGTATAATGGATCACATTTGGTAGGATGATGTGAAATTTCCTTTCTCCATGGGTATACCAATTCAATCAGATTTTTTCAAAAATAAGTTTGATGATTTTGAGAATGGGGTACAAAGCACTATTCAGATTTGATTATGACCTTTGAGTCTAAAATCTATGTATCTAAATT